>ML390168.1:2355-14142 GCA_005239525.1 Nicotiana knightiana | reverse complement strand
TTCTTGTTTTGACTTGAGATGTTTTATTAACACCGTGTCTGTTTTTTCTTCTCTCAGCAATCATGAATACTGTTGAGAGTGTCTCTGGTATTCGTGATTGGGTAGAAAAATTGTTGTATGTTGCTCCTTCAGAAGAAAGATCTTGGAAGTACCTCGCTGGGAGGTATGGTTGGCAAGTAAAGACCCACGGTAAGTGAAGCTCTTGTTCTTGCTTCTTTCCTTACTCGAGTCTATTTTTTTTGTCGTTTAACTTTTTTCCCTTTTTAATAGGGTTCTCTGCTTGTGGGGTGTCTGCTTTATCTATCCCGAATATGTCCTTGGCTCAGGCCGAGGAAATTATTGTTGGTTCATCTTCCTCGAAGAGGAAGATTAGTGAGTCTCGTTCCGTAGAAGAAGAAGAACAGGGTGCTTTAGTGCATAGGCCACGGGGAAGGCGAATGGTTTTAGATGATGAGCTTACAGCCTTAACCTTGACTTCCGTGTCTGTGATTGAGTCCCTTGTCCTTGATGATGTTTCACATTCCCCTATTCATGAGGGTGTTGATCTTGCTCCTGACGACGTCCCTTTGGTTGTTGTCTTTCATGCTTCTTTGAGAGAAGTTGTTTCGTCTGTTCCTTTGGCTATTTCAACTTCCCCTGTTGCTTTGCTCGTAACTTCTTCAACTCTTCAACTCTTTGTGCCTGCTTCTTTGCCCGTGGCTTCTCCAGCTCCTCAACCTTCCGTGCATGTTGTTTTTCCATCTCTACCTGCTTCCATGCCTTCCGTTAGGGAAGTAGGATCTTCCAGCACAGAGATGCGGCAGGTGGTAATAGAGGTTCCAGCTGAGGGGAATCTTTTCAAGAAAACGGGTGGGCCCGAAGTGTGGCTCAATCCTTTGATAGGTCCCTCTGAGAAAGCAAAGCTAGCCAGCCACAGTGCTCTTACATAGGCTAATGAGGTCGTGCATACTTCTTTGAAGGTATGATGCAAGTTATCCTCTTTCACTCTCGTATATGAAATTTACCATATCTGACTGGTTTATTTCTTGTAGATTAACCTTATAGGCATGGAGCTTATGAAGAGGATTTAAAACACGGACCAAGATACAAAAGAGTGGCAGGCCGATGTTGATAACTGGAGAGCACAATATGATAGCCTAAGGATTGACATGGATGCTTTAGAAGAGGAAAGGAGTACCTTGAGACTCATGGCAGCAGAACTGGCAGTGGAGAGGGCTTCTTGCAGTCAGGCTGATAAAGATAAGAGTGTTTTGGAGTCTTCGTTCGTGGAGCAGCTGTCCCGTGCCTCGGAGGAGATTAGAGACTTGAAGAACTTGTTGGGGCATAAGGAGGAATACTCAGGCGAGCTCGTGCAATCACTCACTCGTACTCAAGAAGACCTTCGTAGGGCTTTAGACAAAGCTCAAACTTTAGAGGAGTCGATTGTTACATTAAGGGCTGCTCATGAAGCTGCGGAGGCGGAGAAGGACGGATTGAGAGATGAGCTTCAAGTATGGGCAAAGGATTATGAAGATTTGGAAGAGGTGGCTGTTGTCGATGTGAGCTGGGCGTATTTGAATTCTTGCCTTGACACATTGATGGAAATGAGTCAAGAGGGTTTTGACCCTAGTGCTGAAATAGCCAAAACTAAGGAATCCATGGAGAAGGCTCAACAAGGTCATAACCTCTCTTCACCTGATGGTGAGATTCCATCCGCTCATGTTTCTTCATCCCTAGTTGCTCCCACTCCTTCTGCCACTGAAGTCAACCCCTCTCTTGAAAATATATAGTTGGTTTATCCCCTTTTTTTTTTCTTTCTATCAATTGGTGGTTACCACCAGTCCCATCGGGGGTAATTTGGATTTCTTTAAAGTCCCCAAATGAAAACTTAGGGGCACCACAATGTATATAAAAAATTTATACGGCTAACTATAAGTTAATACTTAGTTTTAGCCGTTTTAATATATAAATGTTAGTTCGACTTTTGTCGAGTTTCTGTTTCACTCTTTAAGTCTTTTGCATGCTTCATTTTTCGAGGTTTTAGTTTTACCTTCGAGTTTTGCATGGGAAATACTTTATACTACTTGTACCTTTTTGTAATAGGCACGGTGTCATATTAAATGTGTGCCTTTTTGTAATATGCATGATTTATGGAAGAGGGCCTTTTATAATTGGCATAAAGAAGACGTCTCAACTTCATGATAATGCAATAGAGTGATAGGAATTTTACACATGTTTAAGAATGTTTCCAAGGAAAGTTTTTCTTGTTTGAGCTTTCATGACATTTTACATGTGTTTGATTATCGTCTAAAACTCATGCTTGCAACTATTTTTGTTTAGAAGATTTGATATACTCTTGTATTTTGTAACTATTTTTCATAGGTAACAGTTTTTCGATATTAATACAAGGAAACAACTGTTTTTTATTAGTAACAATTTTTGTAAAGATTGGGGGTTTTACCCGCAACTGTTTTGGAAACAATTTTCTAATAAGTGCGAGGGAAATATTTTCTTATTCGTAACTGTTTTTATTTGATAACAGTTTCTTGAACAAATACAAGGATTTAGATCTTTTCATCCATAACTGTTTTATTTGAGAAAAGTTTTTTTTAATGAGTATATTGATGATGATCTTTTACCCCTAACTATTTTTGTTACAACAGCTTTGAATAAGTATAAATATGTACATATTTTTCTCGTGACTAATATTTTGCCTTTCAACCTGAATATATTCGAAGGTTTTTGCTTTTTGTATTTGGATGGCTCTTTTGATTTCTTTCGATTCTACTCGTGTCACTTGTCTTGTTGGGTAGATGGGTCTTTAGGCTCGAGCTTTTGACTTTCTGATAGTCTTCTTTGCTTCGTCTTAGCCTTCCATACTGTATAGTCCCTCAAGTGTTTGATCTTTGAAGAATGAAATTTCGAGCACTTGATTATTCCTTCCTTGTGGTCCTTTTCCTGAAAAGGAAAAACATTCCGGACTCGAAGGTATATAGTTTTTTAGATGATGACTGATTAACCCTTTTAAAACGTCCATCAGAAAGTGTAACCCTTGACCGGGAATTGTGTTATTTCCTCGCATCTTTGCAGGTCTAATATCATCATCTGGTGATGGGTTAGCTTTATGCCTATCATCTAAAAAAGTTAGTAAAATTTTTAAATGTTCAAAATAAAATCGAACGTGTGATACCTGACGGGGGGTATTCTTTTCTTTTAGAAGTAATACTTCTTTAGATGGATGGCGTTCCAGCTTGTTGGTAGAACTCTGTCGTCCATAGCTTCCAACTCATAGGCGCCTTTCCCAGCTATGCCTCGGATTTTGTAAGGTCCTTCCCAGTTTGGATTTAGCTTTCCTGCACCTGCTTCTTTCATTGATTGAAAGACTTTTTTGACGACGAAGTCACCAATCTTAAAGTACCTGAGATGAGCTTTACGGTTATAATAACGCTCTATCATTTGTTTTTGAGCTGCCATCCGTATCAATGTTGCTTCTCTTCGTGGTTCGAGCAGGTCCAGGTTGGNCCGCTTCTTTAGATTGTTGATGATGACCTTATTCGTTGACTCAGCTTGACCATTAGCCACTGGGTTGTACGGCGTTGAAGTGATCCGCTTGATTTTCCAACTTTCGAAGAATTCTATGATTTACGAGCCTATGAATTGTGGGCCATTATCACACATAATTTCCTTTAGTATTCCAAAGCGGCATATTATGTTTCTCCATAAGAAGCTTTTAACTTCCTTTTCTCGAACTTGTTTGAATNGAGGTCTCACTATGTCCATACCCCATTTCATGAAAGGCCATGGGGATATTATTGGATGTAATAATTCCGCTGGTCGATGCATGTTATTGGCAAACCTTTGGCATCTGTCACATTTGGATACAAAATTCTCGGCTTCTTCTTCCATCTTAGACCAATAATATCCAGCTCTGATTAGTGTTTTCACTAAGGATCTCGCCCCTGAGTGATTTCCACAATGTCCTTCTTGGACTTCTTTCATCACAAATTCCGTTTGGTTAGGTCTGAGGCATTTAGCTAGGGGTCCTCCGAACATCTTGCGATAAAGTGAGTTGCGAATAAGGCAGTACCGTGCAACTTTGCGGTGAAGTGCTTGAGCTGCTTTCCTGTCTTCAGGTATGGTGCCATTCTGCAAAAAATTAAGAATTTCGTTTCTCCAATCCCAAGTTAGATTGTTGAAAGTTACCTCATTCCTGTCCTGGTCTATTATTGAATGAAATAGTTGAACGACAATTGTATTTTCTTTGTTCGTTACTTCCGTGACTGCTGCAAGGTTAGCTAGTGCATCTGCTTCTGTATTTTCCTCTCTAGGTATTTGTATTACCTTCCATGTTTTGAATTGTCGCACGAGCTCTCGTGCTTTTTCAAGATACTGTTGCATTCTAGTCTCTCGAGCGATGTAAGTCCCTTGTATCTGATTTACTACCAGTTGGGAGTCGTTGTTGATCACAATTTGCTCGATTGATAGCTCTCTTGCGAGTTCAAGCCCTGCAATAACAGCTTCGTACTCTGCTTCATTGTTAGCTATAGGATAACACTTGATAGCTTGCCGTGTCTTTTCACCCGTGGGTGATATCAAGACTATGCCTAAGTCGGTGCCTTTTATATTTGAAGAACCATCAGTGAACAAGGTCCATAGGCCTGGATTAACACCGTTAAAGAGTTGTAACTCTTTTTCTACTACAGATACAATGTTATTACTAAAGTCAGCAACAAAATCAGCTAGTATTTGAGACTTAATTATAGTCCTAGGCTAATAGATTATTTCATGCTCACTTAATTCTATGGCCCACTTGGTTAATCTTCCTGACAATTCCGGTTTATGCAGAAAATTTTGTAAAGGATATGAGGTCACAACGGTGATTGGGTGGCATTGAAAATAGGGTCGTACTTTTCTAGATGCCATTATTAAATCTAAGACTAACTTTTCCAGATGTGGATATCTAGTCTCAGCATCTAGCAAAGTTTTACTTACATAATAGATAGGTGATTGTTTACCTTTTTCTTCTCTTACCAATACTGCAATTTCTGAGACAGCCAGGTAGATGTACAATCTTTCCCGTTCTTTTGGCTTTGAAAGCAGTGGTGGTTTCGACAGATAAATCTTCAGATTCTTGAGGGCTTGCTCACATTCTTCAGTCCATTCGAACTGATTCTGTTTTTTGAGAACTGAGAAGAATTAAAAACTTTTTTCAGAAGATTTAGAAATAAACCCACCCAAAGTTGCTATTCTCCTTGTCAGTCTTTGAACTTCCTTTTTATTTGTTAAAATATCAGGTATTTCTTCTATAGCTTTAATTTGAGCGGGATTTACCTATATTCCTCTGTTTGATACAAGGAAACCTAAAAACTTACCTGATTGCACTCCAAAAGCGCATTTCTCTGGATTTAACTTCATATTATACCTGCGTAAAATATCAAAAGCAGTAGAGAGGTGCTGGAAATGGTCTTGTACTTGTGTTTATTTTACCAACATATCATCAATATAGACTTCCATCGTCTTTCTAAGATGTTCTTGGAACATTTTAGTCACTAACCTTTGATAGGTGGCTCCATCGTTTTTTAAGCCAAAAGGCATAACTTTATAACAGTAAGTCCCCTTGTTTGTAATGAAGGAAGTTTTTTCCTCATCTGAGGGGTTTATTTTAATCTGATTATAACCAGAATATGCATCTAAGAAGCTCAATAATTCATGACCTGTTGTGGCATCAATCATTTGATCTATATGTGGCAATCGGAATGAATCTTTGGGGCATGCTTTATTTAAGTCAGCATAATCTACGCATACTCTCCACTTGCCATTATTCTTAGGTACTACCACGTTGCTAGCCAGTTAAGGTACGTTACCTCTCGTATCGAACCAATCTTCAAGAGTTCCTGTACCTCTTCGTCGATCACTTGGTTCTTGAATGGTCCTTTCTTTCTTTTCTTCTGCTTAACAGGTATGAAGGATAGATCTTCATTTAGTTTATGAGTCATCACTTCTAGTGGGATGCCTGTCATATCTGAGTGGGACCACACAAAGCAGTCTGCGTTAGCCTTTAAATAATCAATTAACTTACCTCTTTGAGCGGGGCCTAGCCTCGTGTCTATATACACTTTATGATCAGGCTTTTGTTCAGATAATGGAACAGCTACGAGCTCCTCTGTAGTTGTTTTGATGTGCTCATCTTCCTCCGGTTCACGAATGACATCTGGTCTGGAATCTGAATCTGTGTGGTATAATATACCTTCCGTGATAACTTGATTTTCCTTCTCGTAAGTATTTTCTTTCGTACCTGTTTCAGTAATAATACCTTCCGTACCTATTTGGGTAGTAATTTATTCCATGCATGTTTGGGCTGTGTTACCTGCTTGGGAGATTCCCTTATCTTGTAATTCTTCCACTTCTATTTTCTTGTTGTAGTGTACTATAGAGTTTATATTTCTTGCGGTCTGCTGATCTACTTTGATTTGTTGAATCCCCCATTCGGAGGGGAATTTAATTACCTAATGCAATGTGGAGGGTATCGCTTTCATGTCGTGGATCCATGGCCTTCCAATGATCACGTTATAAGCCATGTCAGTATCGATGACTTGGACTTGTCACTTTTGATCACCCCCTCAGCATAAGTGCTAAGCTCAATTTCTCCTTTTGTTATAACCGTAGAGTTATCAAATCCTGATATGGATCGTGCTTTTGGGATTACTTGATTCCCCAATAGCATTTCTTCCACGACTCTAAGCAAAATGATATTGACTGAACTGCCTGGATCAATCAACACTCTTTTTACGTTAGTGTCATGAATAAGTAAAGATATTACCAGAGCATCGTTGTGTGGAAGCATTAATCCGCTGATATCTGCATCATCGAAGGTTATATCGTCTTCTTCCATATTTTCACGAGCTTGTTTTCTATGTGTAATTGTGAACTTTGTGGTTGTTTTGCAAATCACTCTGTTTACTTCTTCACCCTCGTGTATCACGTTGACGGTTCATTTTGGAGAAGGAGACTTTGGGGGATCCTGCCTGTTCCTCATATATGCATGTTTACCTTTATCACTAACAATTATGTTAAATAGCCCTGTTTTAATAAATTTTCTACTTCACCTTGTAAAAATATGCAATCCGCAGTTTTGTGCCCATGATCGTTGTGAAATTCACACCAGTGATCTGGGTTTCTTCTACTTGGATTTGACCGCATCTCTTTGGGCCACTTAACCTTGTCTCCCATGTTCCTCAATATTGAGACAAGTTCAATAGTACTTACATTAAAGGTATGATCCCCAATTTGAGTACTACCTCTAGGTCGTTCATCTCGATCTTTTCTGGATCTAGACGAGGATGAGACTACGTCTCTTCCTTGTGGTCTATAGTCCGACCTAGTGTTTTCGAACCTGGGGCAGATATCGCGTCCCGAGGGTCCTAAATAAGGATCGCACCTGTTTTTACCTGATCTTCTATCTTATTCAGAACGTCTGGATCTGGAATGATCTTCATCTCTAGAACGAGCAATGATATCTTCTTCTATTCTGAGTTTAGTACTGTACCTGTTATATACATCGTTCCATGTTGTAGCGGGGAATTTTCTTAGACTTTCCTTAAGTCGTCCCGTGGCTTCTGAGCTTTTATTGTTGAGGTTACTTGCAAATGCCATGGCTGCCCAATTATCAGGCACCCTAGGAAACTGCATTCTTTCTCGTTGAAACCTGTCTACAAACTCACGGAGTAGTTCCGTGTCTCCTTGTTTTATTTTGAATATGTATTCCATTCTCTTCTCAACTTTTTGTGCACAAAAGTGTGCTTTTATAAACGAATCTGCAAACTCAGTAAAAGAGTCAATAGAATTTTCAGGGAGAAGAGAATACCAGGTTAGGGCCTCTTTGGTAAGTGTTTCCCCAATTTTTTTGACAAGGACTGATTTAATCTCTTGTTTCATTAAGTCGTTGCCTTTTACCTAGTAGTGAAAGCAGTCACATGGTCGCGTGGGTCAGTTGGNCGCACTTGGCTTCCAAGGTTGTTGAGAATATCTATCAACACCGATGCCTTTGATGATAGGTGGTACTCCAGGAATTTGTTCGATGCGATCGTTCTGCTCCTTCATCTATTTATGCATGGTTAGTAGTAAATTTTGTAACTCTGAATTATTAGATATACCTGGTCTCATTTCGAGAGATTCATTAGGAGTATCTCCTCTTCCTGAGTTTGCCAACCCAGATTGAGGATTTTCTATAGTGATAGTGTTATTGGGGGTGGCGTCGGCGGTGTAGGTAACGCTGCCGGTAATCCTCTCGCAAATTCTTGCAAAGCTTGGCGCACATACTCTGCAATCATTTGCTTTACACGATCTTGTTCCACAGTTTGATCATTATCACCATTGTTGTTATTGGATCTTTCTGGGGATTGTTCCCTTGAACCACGTGGGGTTCCTGAAGGCGATGGAACTGGGGTTCCACTCCTTTGCTGGTTGTTGTCGTTGGAGTTTGACATAATTCAGAGGATATCACTTGAAAAGTAAACAAAGATTTTCAGATTCCCGGTAACGAAACAATTTGTTTAACCAAAGAATTAGACCCTTCGACTAAAGCTTATTTTTAAGATGAATACGGGTTACTGATAATCAAGGTAATGGAGAAAAATGAATAATAGACAGTATTTCAGAAATATAGAAAATCGAAGTTAATTGTATTCGAGAATCAGATGCCTTTACAAGTTGTATTCCCNTAATGACTAATTATGACATTAATGAGGCGTTACAAAGGATAACGGTAATTGGGGTTCGGTTACATAACGTTCGAGTAATCAATTGTGGGTCCTTGAATCTGCCCGTAGCTTTGACTAGATTCATTCTGACCGTGCCTCTCTCCCCTTTTGATCAAGTTGAGTTTCCCGTGGCTGATAAGTTCGTGGATTTACTGAACCGTGACTCTTTGTACCGTACCTCTTTAAAGAATCACATCCAGCTGTTGCGTTTTCCTGTGTCCACGTGACTGGCTGAGTTGTCAAAAGCTAGCTTACGTGTGAAACTCTTTTTTACCAATACAGTAATAACCTAGGGCTTTTGAAAATGTAGAAAATTACCCCTCAATTAGCTATGAAATGGAGTGAAAATCGTATATTAATGATCCTTAGCCTATGGGTGAGTGTTTCGTTCGAGAATTATTGGAATCCGAGCATGCGGGCCCGGGGTCGGATTTTAGAATTTCTTCAAGAATGGTGAATTTACTAAATGAGTAGGAGAATTTCCATACTTTTAGCGTAAATTAATGAATTTTCATAACATTTGGCTAGTTTTGAGTCCTCGGGTGTAGAGTTCGGAGTTTCGGGCGCGTTATTGGTCCGGGGAGTAGATTCGACACGAGTTGAGTCTCTTTTATAACCTTGTAAGAGGAAATTTTCCCCATAGGTGATTATAAATAATTGTATGTTCTTATTTGCGGGGGGCTACGCACGCACGATGTGATGAGAGTCCGTGCGTAGCTACTACTATGCTGTGTTGGGTAGTTCTAGAACTCACGAGCATGCTTATATGTGCCTTACATGTATTCCTAAATGTATTTTGAGTTGCTTATTATCCTTGATTTGGCATGAGAATACTAGGAAGTAGTGGTCCATGATATATTGCTTAGGTTCTTGCCTTAAAGAATAATCTCTGATAATTCCCTTAAAAATTGATAATTTTATGTATGTATGCAGCACCGCGTCACATGTATGATTCGTGAGCGGAATAGCCCTACTATTATGTCAACCGCATCGCATGTTCGATTCGCGAGCAGGGTAATAGATGCATCTATGATTCGAGTCGTTCGACCCTCGGCAGTGCATATTTATTTTCGCGACGCTTCGGCAGTATGTTTCCGTCCTATTATGTGCTGTATGATTTACTGGGAATTTGTTGTAATTGGATAAACTGGTTCATGTTAATAAGGGAATTTAGTACATTATGTGCTAGTGGAATTTGACATGCAAAGGTAAATACGACTATACTGGATAATTCATTCTCTTGTGATTTCTACGACTGTTATGCCTGCCTAGTTCCTATTAAATCATGTTATTTAGAAATGTTGACCCTAGTAAGTATCACGTCTACCTCTCGTCACTACCTCTTCGAGGTTAGGCGGGATACTCACTGTGTACATATCTGTTAATGTACTCATGTTGCACTTCTGTACTTAATTGTACAGGTTCTGAGGCTGGTGCATCTGGTTATCAGACCGGAGCTCGATTCTGATCTCAGTTGGACCTGACTTCACGGTGAGCTGCTTCTCCCGGCGATCCTTGGCAGCACCATGGAGTTTTCTTTTTCTTATTTCCCGTCTATTTCTTTCAGACATATAGATTGTATATTATGTTTTGTATATTCTGTTAATATGCCCGTAGGACTTGTGACACTAATTCCTGGCACACACATAGTAGACTCCATATTCTTTTGGGACTGTATATATTGGTTCATGATCCTTGTGGTTGTATTTACTTAAGTTTGTTAATTTATCCGCTTTTACTTAAATGATCTAAGCTTAAAAATTTAGTAAGTGTGGGATTGATATGTCACATAAGGATAATCTCACTATTAAACAACTGTTGGCTTGCCTGACTCCGATGTTGGGCGCCATCACAACATGTGTTGGGATTTTGGGTCGTGACAGGCGGGACTCTGTCCCGACCTTTATGAAAATTATGTATTCTTAGAGGCTTGTAGACAGATATCATGTACGTAAAGGATTGTATGGCCTTGTCGGTCCATGTTCAGTATACGAATGGCTATTTTGGTCTTATAGGTCCGTATGTCTTATGTATAAGTTGGTATCACATGTGTTATTCTACTTATCTCACAGCAGCATTCCGGCTCAATTATCTATGATAGTATGATATGAAAAAATACGTTATGTTGGTACTCAATTGAGTAAGGTACCGGGTGCCCGTCGCGACCCGTCGGTTTGGGTCGTGACAAAAATAATCCCATTTCGAATAATTTGTTTACATTTTAAAAATATATAATTCACATCATACCGATTTTTTTAAATATACGTTTTGTTACACTTGAAAATTACTATAAAAACTATCAAATAGAAACCAATATCCCTCTTGTTGAATTCGATAAAAAAAACCTTTCACATAATTTAATAATTCAAAACCAATATTCTTTAATGAAAAAATATTATACCCTTGCAATATTAGCTTGACTGCAGCTAAATGAAGAGGTTTCAACTTATAACCTTCAATTCGTAGAATTTGCTAAATTGAAATTAACGATAACAATTGTATAGCCAAAGTTTTGTTATTTGTTTGATGTCCATTTATAAAAATTGACTCTTCAAACAAACATTCTTCAAAAAGAAAAGAAAAACAATTTTTTTGAATATTGACGGATTTTTGTGATGTTTCTTTCTCCAGCATGTAGGTTTACTTCATAATTATATATGTAAGTAATCTTTTATTCAATTTTTAAACTCCTCTATGTTCTCTGGATAAACATATATTACATCTATTTTAAAAGAAATTTTCTTTATTCTAATCCAGCTATAGTGTTTTAAAGAACTATAATTATCGGGTTTTAAATGTAAAAGAGTTTTATAGTAATATGGAGTATTTATTTTTTTTTGCCAGAGGCGAAGTAGTATTTAAATAATTAAAAAAAAATAAAAAAAATCCTAACATGATTGCATATGATCATTGACCAAATTAAGTATGATAACATGATAATAAAAGATAAATTTCTCTTTTATTTTTTTAATTTAAAATTTTTTATCTATAAATTCAAAATTATCATTTAATACACACACACACACACACACACACACACACACACACA
>ML390166.1:18229-34516 GCA_005239525.1 Nicotiana knightiana | reverse complement strand
GTATGTGCATAATGGAGTCTATTTCATGTGTAGGTGAATTGGAGATGGAAGCCGAGCTAAATGGATGCATAAAGGTCAAAAATACGCTCAAGAGTCAAAAATGAGTGAACGGGGCTATAGTCGGGCGTTTGAGCTGTAAAGCCTGGTCATACCAGGCTATAGTTGGGCGTCTGGGCCATAAAGCCTGGTCCCTGGTCTGGTCCAATATGAGTTTTGAAGGTTTTAAGTGTTTCCTGATTTGAATAGAAGTCTCCTACACGTTTAGGGTTTGTACCAAACATATAAATAGACCCAAAAACACAAATTTGAAAGAGAGATGCCATTAGAGACAACAGAAGCCTGTGGAATACTACTCAGCAAAGCAAAACATTGATTTTTACATCCTTTATTCATTACTTTGTAGTTTAATTATGCAAGTTATTTTGGAGTTGATTATTATGAGCATGATTAGCTAATTTCTTTAATCTAGGGTTTTGGTGAAACCCGTTGGGGGATGAACTTATTGTGATATTAATATAGTTTGATTAGTTGTTAATCTCTATTTGTTCAACTACATTCTTGTTGTAGTTAATTGAAAGGATCCTCAATTAGCTGTGCCTATTTATTATGTATCTACTTGAGAGAGAGTGCATATTTAGGTAGTTGTTTGAACAACATCACTCCCGGAGTATAGACGAAAGTCATAACCGAGGGTTTAGAAGTTGGATTAGAAATAACGATACTTCGGGTGCAATCTAAAGTGAACTGTAATGCAATCTAGCTAGCGTAACTTGATAGAGTGCGTCTAGTAAATTATCATAATTACTTGAGAGAGATTTATAGTAGCTAGAGTGTTCATGATTGATAGAGACAACTAATCAAACTATAGGAAGTATACAAGAGAGAAATTCACCGACGGGGGAAACCATAACCTTAGACCTTTATTATAATTTTTACACCATATTGTTAGTTAATCGTTAGTTTATTAATTTTGTCAGTAGAAATATTAAAACATTACTAATTGATATTCAAAAGTCTTGAGAAAATTGATTAAGTAAAAGTTGCGTATTCTGACGGCTTGATTAATACGTAAATTCCTTGTGGGATCGACTATGGGCGTAATACCCCGGATTATATTTGCAGCGCCCGTTTAGTCTTTCTATAAGACATAGTTGAGCGTGATCAGCTGCAACACGAAGAAATAAGGTTGGGTGAGGTAATAAGGATGGAATGTGATCATGTTGAAATGAAGAATCTATGAAATTCTTGAATATGGTGTTGTTGGAGAGGAAAAAGGGGAAATATGTGGAACTTGTAATTTTGATTGTTTCTGTTATTGTGCAATGCTTGCTGATTCTATTACTGTCTCTTATCTGTGCATTGTTGATCTTACTTAGATTAAAGTTTTTTCATACATACTAGTACTATTCCACAGTACTAACGTCCCTTTTGCCGGGGGCGCTACATTTTCTTATATGAATGTAGGTGGGTTCTACGGTAGGTAATTCAGTCCACCGTCAATAGTGCCTCCTCTCCACTCCGCAGTAGAATTGGTGAGCCTCACTTCCTCTCGGGGCCATGTGTGGTTCATGTCACCTTCTTTTGGGTCTATTTTGTATTGTAAGGTATAGCCGGGGCCTTGTTTCCGGCAAGTATTGTATAAAATCCTATCACTCGTAGAGGCTCCATAGACATAACATGGGTATTGTACATATGTACTTTGGGTAGTGACAATCGTGGTCCACGTGGTAGAAGTATGTATGTTGTATGTATCTTCCAAGTATTTAGTACCATATGTTGTTAATGATAAGAGGTAGAAATGAATTTAACTTGGAGTTTTATGTTAAGTCTCAAATTGCTAATTCACATGAATAAGGTATATGGAAATCACGGGGTAATGCGTGGGATAGGAGAGGCAAATCCAGGTCTGCTTGACTAAGGCCACCCGGTTGAGCGCCGGTCGTGTCCCTCGATTTTGGGGCGTGACAAACTTGGTATCAGAGTCTAAGGTTTTAAAGTGTCCTAGGATGTCTCGGAGCCGTGTATAGTGGAGCCCTTCTTATCGATGTGTTGTCAACCACATCTATAATTAGGGGGCTACATGGACATTTAGGAAACACCCTTTTCATTGTTATTATATATCGTGCGGTGAAGTGGAAAGTGAAAACATCCTTGTCTACTCGTGAAGTCGGGAGGATCATGCTAATCACCTCAGGGGATTTCTGCAGACTCTTCATCAGCACCAATTGTATGCCAAGTTTTCAAAATGTGAATTTTGGTTGGAGTCAGTCGCATTTTTGGGTCATGTTGTTTCCAGAGAAGAGATTAAGGTTGATCCCCAGAAGATCACAATAGTGAAGGATTGGCCTAGACCGACGACCCTGGCAGAGATTCGCAGTTTCTTGGGTCTAGCTGGGTATTATCGGAGGTTTGTGGAGGGATTCTCTACCCTCGCCTCCCCATTGATCAAATTGATGCAGAAAGCAATTAAGTTCCAATGGTCTGACACTTGTGAGAAGAGCTTTCAGGAATTGAAATCAAGACTGACTTCGGCACCGGTGTTGACTTTGCCAGAAGGCACAGAGAGATTTGTGGTTTATTGCGATGCTTCAAGGGTTGGTTTGGGATGTGTGTTGATGCAACATGGGAAGGTTATAGCGTATGCTTCCAGGAAACTCAAGAATCACGAGAAGAATTATCAGACGCATGATTTTGAACTCGCGGCAGTTGTGTTTGCATTAAAAATCTGGCGGCATTATTTGTATGGGTCCATGTGGACGTGTTCTCAGACCACAAGAGTCTCCAATATTTGTTCAAGCAGAAGGAGTTGAATTTAAGGCATCGACGATGGTTAGACTTGCTTAAGGATTATGATATGAACATTTTGAACCATGCAGGGAAGGCGAATGTGGTGGTCGACGCTCTCAGTCGGAAGTCTATGGGTAGTTTGGCTCATTTGAAAGTGGATAAGAGGCCTTTAGCTCGGGAGATTTATCAAATGGCCAGTCTGGGGGTCTGTCTCTCGACCTCAGACGAGGGAAATATTATGGTGCATAATGGAGCAGAATCATCCCTTGTAGCGGAAGTCAAGGAAAAGAAGTGTATGGATCCAGCATTGACGCAGTTGAAGGAGGCAATTTTGAATAACAAGATTTCGGAATTTTCACTCGGTAGCGGTGATGGTGTTTTACGGTGCCAGGGAAGGCTATGTGTTCCAGATGTGGATAGTCTTCGGGAGAGGGTAATGGCGGAGGCTTACAATTCTAGGTATTCCGTGAACCCAGGATCTACGAAAATGTATCATGATCTCCAGGAATTTTATTGGTGGAGCGGTATGAAGAGAGGTGTGACAGACTTTTTATCTAGATGTCCAAATTGTCAGCAGGTGAAGGCCGAGCATCAGAGGCTCGGTGAGTTGACGCAGCTTATGGAAATACTGATGTGGAAATGGGAGATCGTCAATATGGACTTTGTGGTGGGGTTACCTCGCACTCCACGTAGGTTCGACTCAATTTGGGTGATAGTGGATCGACTCACGAAATCAGCTCACTTCTTGCCAGTCGAGTCCACCGATACTGCATTACAATATGCTCAGTTGTATATCAAAGAAATAGACAGGCTTCATGGTACTCCAGTTTCTATTATCTCAGATCGAGGAGCCCAATTCACGGCTAATTTTTGGAGGAAATTTCCGCAAGGTTTGGGTACTCAGGTAAATCTCAGCACGACTTTCCATCCGCAGACTGATGGCCAGGCAGAGTGGACTATTCAGACGCTTGAAGATATGTTACGGGCTTGTGTGTTGGACTTCAAGGGTAGTTGGGATGATCATTTACCGCTTATCGAATTTGCCTACAATAACAGCTTTCACGCTAGTATTCAGATGGCCTCATTTGAGGCATTGTACGGAAGAAGGTGTAGATCTCCGATTGGGTGGTTCGAGGTTGGTGAACCAGAATTGTTAGGACCAGACCTTGTGCACCAATCTATGGAAAAGGTTAGAGTCATTCAGGACAGGATGAAAACTGCTCAGAGTCGTCAGAAATCCTATGCGGACGTTCGTCGTAGAGAATTGAAATTCCAAGTAGATGATTGAGTATTCTTGAAGGTGTCCCCCATGAAGGGAGTAATGCGGTTTGGGAAGAAAGGGAAATTGAGCCCAAGGTATTTCGGGCCATATAGGATTTCTCAAAGGATAGGACAGGTGGCTTATAGGCTGGAATTGCCCCCTGAGATGTCATTAGTGCACCCGGTGTTCCATGTGTCTATGTTGAAGAAAGTGGTTGGAGATCCATCAGCCATCGTGCCAGTTGAGACTATTGAGGTTAATGAAGAATTATCGTATGAAGAGGTTCCGGTTGCTATTCTTGATAGACAAGTCCGTAGATTGAGGAACAAAGAAATTGCTTTAGTTAAAGTGTTGTGGCGAAGTCAGCACGTTGAGGAAGCCACGTGGGAAGCGGAAAATGAAATGAAAGAAAAATATCCCCATTTGTTTGAATAAGTCTAGTAGTGATCGTGCGACCTGTCATCTCTAAGCAAATTATATTTTATGTTCAGTTTTGTTGAAAAGCACCCCATTTCCCCCTAATTGCTCTACTATTGTAACTTCTCAAGTTGTGCCATAATTCTGTATGTTGTGACTAATTGAGTAATGTGCAACCCCGTGGAGTAAATGAAATTATGTGAAACTCATGTGATGGTTAAATGATTAATGGAAGAGTAGATTGGTAATGATTAATTGAAGTGTATATGACATGTTGAAGTAATTGAATTATATGGGACTTGTCGAGGTGACCAAATTATGTGCAAGGCCATGAAATAACTAGTTATGTGTGGAATTGGTTAAGAAACATGTGTTTCGGGGGCTCTCTGGCAGGTAGATAGGCCTAATTACAGAGGAAACTCTGGCGAAATTTTCAGAAGATATCGGAGTTAGAAAAAAATTGGGGGTTGGCATATTGTGTTTTCAAAACCAAATGATTTTTCCGATCCTCATTCGAGGACGAATGATTTTAAGTGGGGGAGGATGTAAAGACCCGTAAAATTTATCGTTTAAAATAATACCTGAATAAGTCCCCAAGTTGTTATAACTGTAGAAATTCTTAAAACGGACATATTTTTCAGTAAAAAGTACCCCGGAATTTGAAAGATGAATTTTCCAGAAATTTGGGCGTTATGCGACGCACTATGCGATCGCATAACGTGTATACGGACTGCATAATGGTCGCATACATGGGCAGAATCACTGTCCAATTTGAGGACAACTATGCGGTCCAAAATGCAATCGCATGTTGGTTCCGCGGACCACATGGTTGTCGCATTCTTGCCCATTGATTTTGGTAAGGGAGGTTATGCGACACATTATGCGATCGCATAACGTGCATGCGGACCGCATAGTGGTCACATACCTGCACAGTGTGTTTTAAATGTTGGCCCATCTTGAGGGCCATTCTGCGGACCGCATGTCAAGAATGCGCTCGCATTCCTGACCACACTCCGGTGTCGGGCTCCTATTTTTCAAATTATAAAACCCGACCCTAGTTCATTAAAACACCCCTCCCCTTCATTTTTAACTGATTTCTGAGAAAAAATAGAGAGAAGGGAGAGAGGGTTCTTGAGAGGGAAAGTTCTTCTTCATAAAAAAAAAATTGATTCTTCAAAGTCGCTCAAGCCCGGAATCTATCGAGTTAGTGCTATCTTCTTCAATCAAAGAGGTAAGTCTTCACCCCATTTTCCCCAAGTTCTCAGATTTTAATTAAGAATAAAACACATAAGATGGTTCTTGAAAATGGAGGTCGAACCCATGAATGCATGTGAGTAAAACTTCTTAATCTACTAAAAGGGGAAGAGGGTTGGGGAAAATTTCACAACGAAGGGGTGGTAATCTAATGAGGTCACCTAACGTTCGATAAAATGCTTAAAAGAGTTCGAATTGTATGCATGATTTCCAATTCTGTGTTCAATATGTTTAATTGTGAACAAGATTGGCGGTACTAGTCGGTTCAGTGATTTGTGAGTAAAAGTTAAAAAGGAATTCCGACCCCAGGTATGTATGGCTAACTTTAATCTTCGTAAAGTCACCTTGTTGGTGTCGGAACAGTCGCTACGCGTTAATTGTCTGAGTATGTGTAAATTAAGTGGTTTAAATATGTTGAGGCATGATGCCCTACTCTCTGACTGTCTAGCTGAAATTCATGTATTTTGCTATTCGGAAATTGTGAAAAGGAGATTTACTTGTGAATGTTTTAACCATGTGTAAGGTTGGTTAAGTACCCTAATATGCCAATATGAAAGATTGGTAACAAACCCAAGTATGTGAATATGACTAAGTGCTAAGAGATGTGAAATGATATGATAAACAGGAATTTGTGGTTGATTTAATCGTACTACACTGATTGTGGCAATGTCTTATTTGACTCGTCGTCTTGGGCAAGATCTGTTGTGACTTGAAATCGTATGGGTGGTTGCTCGTACTGAGATTGTGTCCTTATGATGAAATTATCTGTGAGTTGTGAATTGGAAAGGTTGATATGAAATGTGATTGTCTGGTGGGATCGGGTTGCGCGCTGAAACACGAAGAAATAAGGGTGGGTGAGGTAATAAGGGTGGCCGAGGTAATAAGGATGGAATGTGATCACGTTGAAATGAAGAATCTATGAAATTCTTGAATATGGTGTTGTTAGAAAGGAAAAAGGGGAAATCTGTGGAACTTGTAATTTTGATTGTTTCTGTTGCTGTGCAATGCTTGCTGATTCTATTACTGTCTCTTATCTGTGCATTGCTTATCTTACTTAAAGTAAAGTTTGTTCATACATACTAGTACTATTCCACAGTACTAACGTCCCTTTTGCCGGGGGCGCTACATTTTCTTATATAAATGTAGATGGTTCTACGGCAGGTAATTCAGTCCACCGTCAGTAGTGCCTCCTCTCCACTCCGCAGTAGAATTGGTGAGCTCCACTTCCTCTCGGGGCCATGTGTTGTTCATGTCACCTTCTTTTGGGTCTATTTTGTATTGTAAGGTATAGCCGGAGCCTTGTTTCCGGCAAGTATTGTATAAAATCCTATCACTTGTAGAGTCTCCATAGACATAACGTGGGTATTGTACATATGTTCTTTGGGTAGTGACAATCGTGGTCCATGTGGTAGAAGTATGTATGTTGTATGTATCTTGCAAGTATTTATTACCATATGTTGTTAATGATAAGAGGTAGAAATGAATTTAACTTGGAGTTTTATGTTAAGTCTCAAATTGCTAATTCACATGAATAAGGTATATGGAAATCACGGGGTAATGCGTGGGATAGGTGAGGCAAATCCAGGTCCGCTTGACTGGGGCCACCCGGTTGAGCGTCGTTCGTGTCCCTCGATTTTGGGGCGTGACAAACTTGGTATCAGAGCCTAAGGTTTTAAAAGTGTCCTAGGATGTCTCGGAGCCGTGTCTAGTGGAGCCCTTCTTATCGGTGTGTTGTCGACCACATCTATAATTAGGGGGCTACATGGACATTTAGGAAACACCCTTTTCATTGTTATTCTATGTCGTGCGGTGAAGTGGAAAGTGAAAACATCCTTGTATACTCGCAGAGTCGGGAGGATCATGCTAATCACCTCAGGGGAGTTCTGCAGACTCTTCATCAGCACCAATTGTATGCCAAGTTTTCAAAATGTGAATTTTGGTTGGAGTCAGTCGCATTTTTGGGTCATGTTGTTTCCAGAGAAGGGATTAAGGTTGATCCGCAGAAGATCACAGCAGTGAAGGATTAGCCTAGACCAACGACCCCGACAGAGATTCGTAGTTTCTTGGGTCTAGCTGGGTATTATCGGAGGTTTATGGAGGGATTCTCTATCCTCGCCTCCCCATTGACCAAATTGATGCAGAAAGCAATTAAGTTCCAATGGTCCGACGCTGGTGAGAAGAGCTTTCAGGAATTGAAATCAAGATTGACTTCAGCACCGGTGTTGACTTTGCCAGAAGGCACGAAGAGATTTGTGGTTTATTGCGATGCTTCAAGGGTTGGTTTGGGATGTGTGTTGATGCAACATGGGAAGGTTATAGCGTATGCTTCCAGGCAACTCAAGAATCATGAGAAGAATTATCCGACGCATGATTTAGAACTCGCGGCAGTTGTGTTTGCATTAAAAATCTGGCGGCATTATTTGTATGGGGGTCCATGTGGACGTGTTCTCAGACCACAAGAATCTCCAATATTTGTTCAAGTAGAAGAAGTTGAATTTAAGGCAGCGACGATGGTTAGAATTGCTTAAGGATTATGATATGAACATTTTGAACCATCCACGGAAGGCGAATGTGGTGGCTGACGCTCTCAGTCGGAAGTCTATGGGTAGTTTGGCTCATTTCAAAGTGGATCCGAGGCCTTTAGCTCGGGAGATTTATAAATTAGCCAGTCTGGGGGTCTGTCTCTCGACCTCAGACGAGGGAAATATTATGGTGCATAATGGAGCAGAATCATCCCTTGTAGCGGAAGTCAAGGAAAAGCAGTGTATGGATCAAGCATTGTCGTAGTTGAAGGAGGCAGTTTTGAATAACAAGATTTCGGCATTTTTCACTCGGTAGCGATGATGGTGTTTTACGGTGCCAGGGAAGGCTATGTGTTCCAGATGTGGATAATCTTCGGGAGAGGGTAATGGCGGAGGCTCACAATTCCAGGTATTCCGTGCACCCAGGATCTACGAAAATGTATCATGATCTCCGGGAAGTTTATTGGTGGAGCGGTATGAAGAGAGGTGCGGCAGACTTTGTGTCTAGATGTCCGAATTGTCAGTAGGTGAAGGCCGAGCATCAGAGGCCCGGTGGGTTGACGCAGCTTATGGAAATACCGATATGGAAATGGGAGATGATCAATATGGACTTTTTGGTGGGGTTACCTCGCACTCCACGTAGGTTCGACTCAATTTGGGCGATAGTGGATCGACTCACGAAATCATCTCACTTCTTGCCAGTCAAGTCCACCGATATTGCAGAACAGTACGCTCATTTGTATATCAAGGAAATAGTCAGGCTTCACGGGACTCCAGTTTCTATTATCTCAGATCGAGGAGCCCAATTCACGGCTAATTTTTGGAGGAAATTTCAGCAAGGTTTGGGTACTCACGTAAATCTCAACACGACTTTCCATCCGCAGACTGATGGTCAGGCAGAGTGGACTATTCAGACGCTTGAAGATATGTTACGGGCTTGTGTGTTGGACTTCAAGGGTAGTTGGGATGATTATTTACCGCTTATCGAATTTGCTTACAATAACAACTTTCACGCTAGTATTCAGATGGCCCCATTTGAGGCATTGTACGGAAGAAGGTGTAGATCTCCGATTGGGTGGTTCGAGGTTGGTGAAGCAAAATTGTTAGGACCAGACCTTGTGCACCAAACTATGGAAAAGGTTAGAGTCATTCAGGAAAGGATCAAAACTGCTCAGAGTCGTCAGAAATCGTATGCGGACGTTCGTCGTAGAGAATTGGAATTCCAAGTAGATGACTAGGTATTCTTGAAGGTGTCCCCCATGAAGGGAGTAATGCAGTTTGGGAAGAAAGGGAAATTGAGCCCAAGGTATGTCGGGCTATATAGGATTGCTCAAAGGATAGGACAGGTGGCTTATAGACTGGAATTGCCCCCTGAGATGTCATTAGTGCACCCGGTGTTCCATATGTCTATGTTGAAGAAAGTGATTGGAGATCCATCAGCCATCGTGTCAGTTGAGACTATTGAGGTTAACGAAGAATTATCATATGAAGAGGTTCCAGTTGCTATTCTTGATAGACAAGTCCGTAGATTGAGGAACAAATAAATTGCTTTAGTTAAAGTGTTATGGCGAAGTCAGCACGTTGAGGAAGCCACGTGGGAAGCGGAAAATGAAATGAAAGAAAAATATCCGCATTTGTTTGAATAAGTCTAGTAGTGATCGTGCGAGCTGTCATCTCTAAGCAAATTATATTTTATGTTCAGTTTTGTGCAAAAGCACCCCATTTCCCCCTAATTGCTCTACTATTGTAACTTCTCAAGTTATGCCATAATTCTGTATGTTATGACTAATTGAGTAATGTGCAACCCCGTGGAGTAAATGAAATTATGTGAAACTCATGAAGAGTAGATTGGTAATGATCAATCGAAGTGTATATGACATGTTGAAGTAATTGAATTATATGGGACTTGTCGAGGTGACCAAATTATGTGCAAGGCCATGAAATAACTAGTTATATGTGGGATTGGTTAAGAAACATGTGTTTCGGGAGCTCTCTGGCAGGTAGATAGGCCTAATTACAGAGGAAACTCTGGCGAAATTTTCAGAAGATATCGGAGTTAGAAAAAATTGGGGGTTGGCATATTGTGTTTTCAAAACCAAATGATTTTTCCGATCCTCATTCGAGGACGAATGATTTTAAGTGGGGAAGGATGTAAAGACCCATAAAATTTACCGTTTAAAATAATACCCGAATAAGTCTCCAAGTTGTTATAATTGTAGAAAATTTTAAAACGGACATATTTTTCAGTAAAAAGTACCCCGGAATTTGAAAGATGAATTTTCTAGAAATTTGGGCATTATGCGACGCACTATGCAATCGCATAACGTGTATGCGGACTGCATAATGGTCGCATACATGGGCAGAATCACTGTCCAATTTAAGGACAACTATGTGGTCCAAAATGCGATCGCATGTTGGTTCTGCGGATTGCATGGTTGTCGCATTCTTGCCCATTGATTTAGGTAAGGGAGGTTATGCAACGCACTATGCAATCGCATAATGTGCATGCGGACCGCATAGTGGTCGCATACCTGCACAATGTGTTTAAAATGTTGGCCCATCTTGAAGGTCATTCTACGGTCGATTCTGCGGACCGCATGTCAGGAATGCGATCGCATTCCTAACCGCACTCCGGTGTCGGGCTCCTATTTTTCTAATTTTAAAACCCGACCCCCCAGTTCATTAAAACACCCCTACCCTTCATTTTTAACTGATTTCTGAGCAAAAATAGAGAGAAGGGAGAGAGGGTTCTTGAGAGGGAAAGTTCTTCTTCATAAAAAAAATTGATTATTCAAAGTAGCTCAAGCCCGGAATCTATCGAGTTAGTGTTATCTTCTTCACTCAAAGAGGTAAGTCTTCACCCAATTTTCCCCAAGTTCTCAGATTTTAATTAAGAATAAAACACATAGGATGCTTCTTGAAAATGGAGGTCGAACCCATGAATGCATGTGAGTAAAACTTCTTAATCTAGTAAAAAAGGAAGAGGGTTGGGGTAAATTTCACAAGGAAAGGTGGTAATCTAATGAGGTCACCTAGCGTTCGATAAATGCTTAAAAGAGTTCGAATTGTATGCACGATTTCCAATTCTGAGTTCAATATGTTTAATTGTGAACTAGATTGGCGGTACTAGTCGGTTCGGTGATTTGTGAGTAAAAGTTAAAAAGGAATTCCGGCCCCAGGTATGTATGGCTAACTTTAATCTTCGCAAAGTCACCTTGTTGGCGCCAGAACAGTCGCTACGTGTTAATTGTTTGAATATGTGTAAATTGGGTGTTCTAAATATGTTGAGGCATGATGCCCTACTCTCTGACTGTCTAGCTGAAATTCATGTATTTTGCTATTCGGAAATTGTGAAAAGGCGATTTACTTGTGAATGTTTTACCATGTGTAAGGTTGGTTAAGTACCCTAATATGCCGATATGAAAGATTGGTAACAAACCCAAGTATGTGAATATGACTAAGTGCTAAGAGCTGTGAAATGATATGGTAAGCAGGAATTTGTGGTTGATTTAATCGTACTACACTGATTGTGGCAATGTCTTATTTGACTCGTCGTTTTGGGCAAGATCTGTTGTGACTTGAAATCGTATGGGTGGTTGGTTGTACTGAGATTGTGTCCTTATGATGAAATTCTCTGT
The DNA here is from genome assembly GCA_005239525.1 of Nicotiana knightiana. NCBI lineage: Eukaryota > Viridiplantae > Streptophyta > Magnoliopsida > Solanales > Solanaceae > Nicotiana > Nicotiana knightiana. The sequence continues at coordinate 22,637 of ML390166.1, read as the reverse complement.
GATTGAATTGTGAATTGGAAATGTTGATATGAAATGTGATTGTCTGGTGGGATCGGGTTGCGCGCCGCAACACGAAGAAATAAGGGTGGGTGAGGTAATAAGGGTGGCCGAGGTAATAAGGATGAAATGTGATCACGTTGAAATGAAGAATCTATGAAATTCTTGAATATGGTGTTGTTGGAAAGGAAAAAGGGGAAATATGTGGAACTTGTAATTTTGATTATTTCTGTTGTTGTGCAATGCTTGCTGATTCTATTAATGTCTCTTATCTGTGCATTGCTTATCTTACTTAAAGTAAAGTTTGTTCATACATACTAGTACTATTCCACAGTACTAACATCTCTTTTGCCGGGGGAGCTACATTTTCTTATATGAATGTAGGTGGTTCTACGGCAGGTAATTCAGTCCACCGTCAGTAGTGCCTCCTCTCCACTCCGCAGTAGAATTGGTGAGCCCCACTTCCTCTCGGGGCCATGTGTGGTTCATGTCACCTTCTTTTGGGTCTATTTTGTATTGTAAGGTATAGCCGGAACCTTGTTTCCGGCAAGTATTGTATAAAATCCTATCACTCGTAGAGGCTCCATAGACATAATGTGGGTATTGTACATATGTATTTTGGGTAGTGACAATCGTGGTCCACGTGGTAGAAGTATGTATGTTGTATGTATCTTGCAAGTATTTAGTACCATATGTTGTTAATGATAATAGGTAGAAATGAATTTAACTTGGAGTTTTATGTTAAGTCTCAAATTGCTAATTCACATGAATAATGTATATGGAAATCACGGGGTAATGCGTGGGATAGGTGAGGCAAATCCAGGTCCGCTTGAATGGGGCCACCAAGTTGAGCGCCGGTTGTGTTCCTCGATTTTGGGGCGTGACAAGAAGACAACCTAGTACTCTAAAATGAACTCTTCGGGCAAAAAGTCCTTCGGACGGCCTTAATCTAATCAAAATAACGTCAAAACACAAATAAAACTCATAAGGAACTATTCTGGATCATAAAGTCTCAATCTTTACAAAAATCTAGAAATCGACCCAAAAGTTGACCCCCGGAACACACCTCGGAAGCCGACAAAATTTTACAAAACTCGAACACCCATTCCGATACGAGTTCAACCATACTAAAATTACCAAATTCCGACACCATTTCGTCCCTCAAATCATGATTTTTCATTTTGAAAACTTTCTTCAAAAACCAACATTTTCCTCAACTCAAAACACAAATTAAATGATAAAAATGAAGATAAAATCATGGAATATGTTAGATTCTAGGTTAAGAACACTTACCCAATCGATTTGCTTGAAAAACCCCAAAAGAAGCTCCCAAAACCGAAGTCCAAAACTCAAAATATGAAGAAAAATGGCCAACCCTCGACTTAAATGTTCTGCCAGGACTTCCGCATCTGCGGACAAGAAACTGCATCTGCGGAGTCGCATTTGCGAGAACTAGTCTGCATCTGCAAACTTGGCTAACCAGGCCAGGGACCGCATCTGCAGATCAATAACCGCACCAGCGGTATCGCAGAAGCGAGATTCCTCGCAGATGTGATCACAGAACCGCAGAAGCGGCCTTCGCACCAGCATCCGCAGAAGCAGGCTAGCTCCCAGACCTCAAGGATCACAGAAGCGACCAGGCTCACGCAGAAGTGGAGCCGCACCTGCGCTCCAAAGTGTCGCAAGTGCGAGACACCAGAACCAGACTTGCTCAAACTAGGAAAAACATCCAAAAACTCGACCGGAACACAACCGGGGCCCCCTGGACCCCGTCCAAACATACCAACAAGTTCTATAACCTCACACGGACTCGCTCGGGACCTCGAATCACATCAAACAACGACGAAACTACGAATCACACATGAATCGAACTTATGAACTTCCAATTCTTCCATCTTCTAACACTCGTGCCGAAACCTATCAACCCAACCCAGAATGACATCAAATTTTGCGGACAAGTCCCAATTAACATAACAGAGCTACTCAACTATCGGAACCGTATTCCGACCCCGAAATGACCAAAGTCAACCATTGGTCAAACCTTTCCACTTTCCAACTTCAACTTTCACCGAAATGCTCCAAATCACCCTACGAACATCCAAATCCAAATTCAGACGTGCGCCTAAGTCCAAAATCACCACACGAAGTTGTTGAGATCCTAAACCCATTCCAGAGCGTTTACACAAAAGTCAAATTTCCGTCAAATTCCTACCGCTTAAGCTTCCAAAACTAGAATCCTTCTTCCAATACGACTCTGACTCATCCGGTAATTGAATTCAACCACGCACGCAAGTCGATACACATAATATGAAGTTGTACAAAACTTTATGCCGCCGAACGGAACTTAGATTCTCAAAACGACCGGCCGGATCGTTACACATATGGGACTATGATATATTCTACTCCTACTATATATAGGACTAGGACTATTACACATAACTATCTAACACTAACTACACACACCAGACAAAAAGTGAAGCTAGAAAGAAATACAGCAGTAAGCTTACAATTATGGGAAATGAAGTAATAGAAGCACTTACAGGTAATGGTCCAGCATCCCGTGGAAAGGAGAGACTAATAAAGATAGAAGGTGATAAACTCAGTGAGGAAGTGTTAGTCATAAAACATGCAGCGAGCTAGCAACTAAATGAAAATAGCATCAGGAAGTCCTCTCACCAATTCACGTTCAATGCCATTTGTCCCTGTGTTAGGTAGTCAAATGAAAGAGCTTTTCTCTTAGCCCTTTAGGGTGAGGACCTACCACACGATAAGGGTCTGCAGTCATGCAACATAAAAGCAGCATTTAGCAGGAGCAACTTCAAAGATTTCCATGCAACTCTGTGTGGTGATAGCGATAAAGCATAAAATGTGTCCATAATCAGCTTATTGAAGCATGAAGAGCTAGACTGAATTTTCCATTGAAAGTTGGACAAAATGTGTCCAATTTAAGGTCCTATATGTAAGATTGAATTTTCCATTGAAAGTTGGTGCATCCAAATACTGCAACCTGAGAATCAATCAGGTGTCTAGTACTTGCAAGGAATCCTCACTAGCATTCCAAAATGTAATAAAAGCATGAGGCGTGCATGCATTGATTGAGCATATATCTATGGCTTTGACTTTAAAATACATAACCCTTAAGCACACTGTGCATGCCATAAAGGTACTCAGAGCACTTTCCAGTGGCTAGATACCTGATACCTCAAGCTTACCAAGTGAGCATTATCAAGGATTTGGGTGGTTATCTGTGACTGTATTACTTATTTGCTTATCTGGAAATACTTAAGAACCTCTACTGGAATTTGGAGCTCCTTCTTGCTGGATGCAACATTACTGTAAACCACATCCATAACATTAATGCGTCATCCTCTGTTTACAAAAGCTTTATGTCAGTGGCAAAGAGGACTTAGTTCAGGCATACAATTTTATCATCTAGGATGATCTGTTAACAGCCAGATGATCTCCTCAAAACCTGGGAAATGCAATGCATGGCTCTCCAAATGTGCAGATGTTGTTTTCAGTCAATAAAACTGGTAGAGGCAGCTTTCACGGGCCGATTTTAAATTTGAAACCTATCCGTAATCTTGACTTCCAAAGGTAGTCCTACCTACTACTTATTCAGGAGGAATCCATTTATCCCTTTTTGGTTGTCATAAAATCTCGTAAGAATGGCATTTGTAAAATTATCATTCATGTTTTGTTATTCTTGATGCATAAAGTACAATTACCTGCGAGGTACCTGCGGTGAATGGAATGGTGTAGACATGAAACTTTACCTAAACCTAGCAGACCAAAAGGCATTTGATCAAATATCCATTCTAAAAGAACTGAAGGCACGTATAAAGAAAGATAGTTCTTCACTCCTTTTCCCTGCAAACTAGAAACGATCCATATAAAGAGCATAAAGTAGAAAGCAAAACGAAAAAATAATGATAGGAGTAGCGGACAATGATATAATTATAATTAGAATTGTGATGAGAAAAATTATATACAAATATAATTATAATTAGAATTGTGATGAGAAAAATTATATATATACATATAACTAAAACCATAATAAACAAAGAGTCATAAAGATTAAATTACTCATATTAAGAAATTTAAGTTATTAAATAAAACTCATAATTTCATATTGAAAAATAACAAAATTATAAAGATGACATTAGGATATTTATACATAAGATAAGGATATTATTTATATAACACAAAATAACAATTATTAAAAATATTGGTAGATTTTTACAAAAATAATAGAAGGCTTATCTCTTTATACATTTGATGAATTCAAAATTATAATTTAGTAAAAAAAACTACATTATTTTAGTTATAAGTAAAATATAAAATGAGAAAGCTAATCAAGTATTACAGTAGAAAAGAATGTGTGTGTGTGGGAGGGGGGGGGGGGGGAAAA
>ML390166.1:0-17837 GCA_005239525.1 Nicotiana knightiana | reverse complement strand
GGGGGGGGGGTAAAAGATAATCTTAGGATATTTGTGCTTTGAATTAATTTTTTTTTTAAAAGTAAAAGGTAAGTAAATAACACTCAAAATATATTTGATAAATTTAGACAATTGAAGAATTTTTAACAGTATAACATAAGTTTAAAAATAATAAAAATATTTTCAGAGTAATAAAATATATATCTTTGTTATATTAAAAGAAAAATAGTGATAAAATATTAACCCAATTGACAAGTTAATAAAAAGTTACATTAGTAAATGTATAATACTAAGTACTTTCTAATTTAATAAAGAATAAAATATGGAACAAATAATTTGTTTGATTACGATATAATGTGTATCCTTTAAATTTATATGAATTTTGTTATATTTCCGCACATTGTATTAAGAAATAAAATAGCAACTACAATTTATTGAAACAATATGATATATCAATTTATAATTTCATAAGATTAACATTCTTTAAAATTATCCGTGCATCGCGCGGGTTCTAACACTGTATCCATCCTAAAAGAACTGAAGGCTCATATAAAGAAAGATCACTCCTTTTCCCTGCAAACTAGAAATGATCCCTATAAAGAGCATAAAGTAGAAAGAAAAATGAAGAAATAATTGCTAGAAAATAGCTACTCTATGATATTTGTAAAATGATTACTATAAAGAGCATAAAGTAGAAAGGAAAGTGAAAGAAGTTAGTTGACCTTTTCTTCCTGTTTGTTGATAAGCTATCAGTCTCTCAAAATAAAATAAATGCAATTGATTTGTGGTCAACCATCGAATGTACCTTCAATCGAAAATGCAACATGGCCTTCATGAGTTGAACTTTCCAACTCGCAGAGCTCGGTCCGTCATCACCAAGTATATCAATGATAGTTTAGTATATGGGAATCATTTTTTCAGCTCTGACATTTCAAACCAGAGAATTCTCTTAGGAAGTGCTTTTTAGAGTACTCCATTAAATTTGCAGTTGATAAAGTTCTATCACGTATAGTCAAAAGGATACCTTGATTTAATATTTTGAATTTGTACTTCCAAGTTCCAATTCAATTATCAAATTGAAATTGAAAAGGAAGTGTCTCCAATCAGAATATTTTTACCCTATTGCTTATATATTTTGACAAGCCATTTCAACAAGTTTTCTCTGTACAGGTTATTACTACAAGCTTACAGGCAAACACTTCTATACAGTATTCATTTATAGTACTCACGCATGCATGCAGAGCTAGTTAGTGGATTTAGTTTGTCATTATTGTACAAAGCCTTCGCATGACATCCAGGTGCTCCAACTGATGTACTGAGCAACATCAACGATCAATTGAACTTTTTTCAGCAAAAATGATTATTACCGAGACATTACAACCAAACATGTGAAATACTAAAAGAATGCAATTCATGGAGATTCTAGGCACCCAAACAAGTTGCTAGCATCTAAGCCAGGCATGAACTCGAAGCTTCTTTATCTGCACTTGTTTAGCAGCCTTTCATTCAAAATAAATTACTCAAGCAAGATCCCTTAAGGAGTTCTTTTCCTTTAAATAGTTATGCAATCTGACAAGGATAAACCTATGAGAATTTTTATTTTTATGCAATTCAATATGGATAATCCACTCAACATAAGCATACTTACTTCTTTGGGCAGGCAGCATTATCTTGGGAGCTTGGTGACGTTCCTTTTAGGACAATGGATCACATTACGTCCGAATGACAAGAAAAACAATTATACTCCTCATCAAACTAGCTTTTGCCAGAATGCAAGTATAGTAGTATACTACCTTCCTTATGTTGAAGAGAGCCAACAGAGATGACTTCATTGGTTTGAATCACCGAAGAACGCTGTAGCATCTGATTGTGTGGAGTAAAGGCATTTCCCTCATAACTATGCCTTGCTTACATAGTGATGCAAAAGAAAATTAGGCCACAAAAGGGGGATTATGAATCGCCGTGCAGTTGAAAGGGAAGAGGTCTGACTCATCACATTGCACGATCAAATTTTGTGTCAAACCCATATTGCAATCTCCAATTGATAAAACATGTATATTAGGTTGTTTGATATCACTGAAAGACTTAGAAATGGTAGTAAAGACACTCATGAAAGAAGAAATCTAATAGTACCTGACAACAATTAATTGCTCAAAGACATTAAATGCTAATGAAGCTGCATATTTTTGCAACTAGTTCAGAAATTTACTTTGAGTTTTGAAGAAAGTGAAAATGCACATCATTCATTTTGATTTTCACAAATTTTAGGGATTTTAACTCCAAAGGCTGAACAGATTGAGATACAAACTTCTTTGAGAAGTAAGATATCTCACGTAATATCTCTGTACCATTCCAAGTTTATCGGATGCCCCATAAGGGACAATAACTTACATAATATCTCTGAGCTAACTCGTAAGAAGAAACATGAACAAGCATCAAATGCTATTGCCAATCACCCTAAAACACACATAATGATTTATAATATGCTTAAAGTTTTTGGAGAGATAAAAAATTGAGGTCAATGTACCTGAGTGGACATTCGACTTATGTTCCCCAGAACCTGTAGATAAGTTTAGTGAACTCCGAATATCCAGTGAACGACTACTCTTTTCTTGCTGATTACATCGGATTTTCTCCTCAAAGAAGCTCTCTCTTGCATCATTTTTCTGCTGCTCTTGCTGTTTTCTTTGCTCAAAGTATTGTTGTTGCCTATAAGATAGACCAACTACAACTTAGTCTTAATCCCTGTATATTGAGTTAGACAACATTCTCTAAGAATCTTTACCAGTGTTGATGTTGAGGAAAGCTAAAACCATTATCAGAACAAATAAAGACAGTTGTGTGATGTTTCAATACCTTTTCTGTGTTGACCTTCTTGACTAATGTTTTTCCATCCCGCGAAATAACACAAATCAATAGAGAAAGCATCAGTATGAGAACATTTCCCAAAGCAATAAGATTAACTTACTGAGAATGATGGAAACAAATCAATAGAGAAAGCATCAGTATGAGAACATTTCCCAAAGCAATAAGATTAACTTACTGAGAATGATGGAAACAAATCAATAGAGAAAGCATCAGTATGAGAACATTTCCCAAAGCAATAAGATTAACTTACTGAGAATGATGGAAACAAATCAAACTTGCAAAAGAACAAGCTGATACCCTTCAAGGAAGGATGAATATTTCTTTTCTTATATCTTTTTCCTTTTTTATTTTGGGGGGTGGTTTGAGTTGAACATTATCACAACAAATCGGCAAACTGGCTTGTACACCATTAAACTCACGTAAAAAAAGTGTAAGAAGTTATCTTTTTCGAAAGAAGAGTTCTGCCAGGACTAAATGGATTAACAATATATTAATTCTTTTAAGAGTATGTTTGAGCTCCTAATCTTTAAAGGGTGATCTTCATCTTTCAATAATACATTATATAACTCCTCATTTGAACTGTACTAACCACACTTTTACGTTAAAATCCATTACCAACTCCAGAGTGCACTACTAAAGATCAACTAACAAACCACACTAATGAGCATTGAGCTGCAGTTCTACCTCTCAATTGTGCTTCCAAAGTACCCCATGAAAGAAATAATTTATTTCCGTAAAAGAAAAAAGAAAGAAATAATTTATTTTCCAAATTCAGAAATATGCCAGTATATCTACAGGATAACAAGTTATTTCCTTTGACACTTACAGTATCGACTTTCCTCCTTACCCACCCATCCATTGTAACATTGTGGCAGAAATCTTCCTTGCAGCCTCCACTAAATCGTGAAGAGATAATTACAGAAGGACCAGAGGGGAAAAAGAAGGAAATGAAAAACAAGTATCACCCAAGTGAAATGATCTCTCAGGTAGGTCAAAATCATATGAGTTTTACAGGCTACTAATAATAAGTTAAAATATACAATGGCTAATCTCTGCCTCCAAAATTTAACATGCTAGAATGATTATAAAGTGGAGAAAATGTCATAAATATTCTTCTATTATTACTTACTTAATGATGAGTTTCACTATAAGTTTTAATCAGAAACTCGAGAACAGATATAATCATCCTATCGACACATACAAGAAAGCTAATGAAATTACAGACTTTTGATGTACTCCTATAAAAAGATCACTCAATACCTAGCCAATGACACATGGAAACTAGATTGTCTCCACAAAATGCCATAGCATCAGTCAAATCACACATAATCCAAGTTTTACCTTCCAATTACCAAAAGACATGCTCACCTACTGCAAACCAGCAACTGTTCTAAGATACCATTTAGATAGAAGATGCATACTGAATTCAAGTCAAGTCCACAATTATCCCAACAACAACAACAACATACCCAGTATTATCCCACACTGTGGGGTCTGAGTAGGGTAGTGTGTACGCAGACCTTATCCCTACCTTGTAAGGATAAAGAGGCTGTTTTCAATAGACCGTCGGCTCCGAAAAGCATAAGCACCACATTAATGAAAATATAGACAAGAAGGAACAACACCAAAAATCCATATAAAAGCAGAATAAAAACAACAAGATAGTAAAGTGATCAACAAAGAAAGAAAACAACGGTTAGCCATAAAAAACTACTACCAACAGAAAGCGAGACTGCATACTAAAACTACTGCTATGAACACTCTAGACTACCTATCCTACTACCCTAATCCTATAAATAAAGTGATTATCAATGAAAGAAAATAACGGTTAGTCATAAAAACTACTACCAACAGAAACTGAGACTGCATACCGAAACTACTGCTATGAACACTCTAGAGTACCTACCTTACTACCCTAATCCTCGACCTCCGCACCTTATCAAGAGTCATGTCCTCAGTCAGCTAAAGTTGCGCCGTGTCCTAATCACCTCTCCCCACTTATTTTTCGGCCTACCTCTACCTCTCCGTAGGCCCTCCAATGTCAACCTCTCATACCTCCTCACCGGGGCGTCTGTGCTCTTCCTCACATGAACAAACCACCTAAGCGCGCTTCCCGCATCTTGTCCTCAATAGGGACCACTCCCACCTTGTTGCAAATAACCTCATTCCTAATCCTATCTAACCTGGTGCGTCCGCATATCCATCTCAACATCCTCATCTCTGCTGCCTTCATCTTCTGGACATGAGCGATCTTGACTGGCCAACACTCAACCCCATACAACATAGTCGGACTGACCACCACTCTGTAGAACTTATCTAAGTCCATATTTATCCCATATAGAACAAATCAGGACAATTTGAAGTAACAGGAATGGACTTTACCAGTATTATTAACTCAATCCTAGATAATTCCAAGTGAAAAAAAAAATAACAACAAAACAAATTTCAAGTTCAAGGAAGTGATTACTCGGTTTACAAATTAATTCAGGATAAGCACTTAAATGACTCATAGAAAACGAAATCTAACATACTAATGCATTTATGAATCAAAATGAAGGAAAAATATGTGGTTGTTACCTCTCAACAACGATTTCTGAGAGGTATTTGCACATATATGCAGATCAATGCCTTGAGGATTTTGCGTTAGTGTCAAGCTTTGCAGTTCTCGTAATGGACCTTCTGAAGAATGAAAAAAGGAGATTCATAGGCTTTTTTCCTTAGCAATACGTTTCAAACTCAAGCCAGTAAATTTTCCAAAAGGAAAATGCATCAATATCCGAATTCCGGTATTATATGGACTGAAATGTACTGAGACTCCGTGTGTATGTGTATCGATAGAGAGAAAAGACGAACGGCGTTGATTCCAGAACTGATCTGGAAAATACGAAGAGAGATGTATATACACATGTTGAACAAGAGTGTCCGTATAACAATTAAATTTGTACGCAGTTTTAAGTAAGAATGTTAGATAAGCGAAGTAAAAACAAGATAAATAACCAAACCAGTTTGCGTTGAGTCGGGGCTCAGATTTAGGCTTAACAGTAGTTTCGCCCTCGACCAGTCCCTCAATTAGAAACCAAATATATATGAAGAGCTATGGTTAAAATAAGAACTTTTAAATAATTAAGAAGCAGAGAAACAAGTTTGTATTGCCTTGATATGTGTGTTACAGTGTCCATTGAATAAGAAACTTCCCCTTTATATAGTAGGGGAATTTTACCCTTAGTACAATTCTAAAAAAGGTAAAAATCCTCCATTTACCTTGTAGCATCAGACAAAAATAGGTGAGTCTGTCAAATCAATTATTTCAGGACAAGCAGTAGAAAGTCTTCTTTTCTTGTTGTCTCCACTTACCTTGTAGCATGGAGGAGTAAAAACATCAATAACCTCAACTTCACTAGACAAATCAGCATGCTCACAAAGTTTACCACCAAATTCTTCGTCCAATTCAAATCTGTCCCTTAAGTTGTCTGTTATACCATAGCAACCACTTCGAATTGAGGATGGTGCATTCACCGGCGAGTCAATGATAATATATGTCTGCTCGGGATCCTCTCTATGGGTTGTGATATATTCTTCAGCATGTTCGTAAAGTTTTTCTCTCCAATCAAAATGTTCATCGATATTTTCTGCAGCCTTACTAGCAGAACTATCAGAAGTTGTGGATCCTGCAGATCCTTCATCTGTTAACTTTTCACTGCTCCCCACATAATCTTCACTGTTGTCCCAATCATTGGTTGTATACTCATTCTTGTCAATTCCTGTATAACAGGGAAGTTCGTCCAGCGCACAAACTTGGACTCTCATGTGCTCTGGAATATTAGGGCAACCAGCTGAATGCATCTTGTATTTTGTGGAGAAGAAATTTACGGAGAGATTTAGGCTGAACATAGAAAACAAAACTAATGAGACAAAATTCATTACGGCTTGTAAGTCCACCTCAGGAAAGCTAAGCAATAAATTTCATACCTTTGCCACTCAGGGAGAGTAAGCATTGTATATGCCAATTTAATCTTGTTAGCAACTCCTCCAAGAGATTTGAACGATGCTGCTGCCTGTCTAACTGCACGGGATTCTACTGGATGCTGCCACGCCCACTCAAACTGTGACATTCAATTAAGAAAACAATTAAAGTGACATCGCCTACCAGCTTCAGTTGGTAGATCCTTAAAGCAAATTCAGGTTACAAAGGGAATTTGCATAATGTAAAGTTTCAAAAAATGAACCTTTTTGTAACATCTAAAACCTCCTGAAATTCCAACAGTTTGTGCTATTTCTCAATTGGTTCACTTGAAGTTAAGTTGAAAATTTCCCTTTGTTTATTTCACATGAGAATTAAGCCAAGAACAAACATTGGGAAGTTAGATTTTTGCATTAAGAGATTAAATGTGAGCGAGCAGAGTAACCAACTAAATTCATGGTTATGAAAACAGTTTGTAGCGTTTGGATTTATTTTCAGCTTTCTATTAAAAGTATTATGGTCTAGGGATTGGTTTCTCGAGAACTATGTGCATGTTTGGATTTGGGTTCTGAAAATTGGTTTCTCGGAGACAATGTGTATATTTGTGTACAGATTTGATGGAAAAGTATGCTTTTTAAATTTTTAATTAAGATATATTTTTGCTTTAAGTTTCCACAAATTAATATTAGTTTCATTTTTCCAGGTAGTGTAACTAAACAATAATACTCTACAGCTATTCAGCACCTGATTGACTTTTTTTTTATCTAAAGATTATTTCAAAACTATACATCACAAATATTTCTAAAACAACAAAAATGTATTACACAGCTGTTACCTAAGGCCAATTTTGAAAAACCAAATCCAAACATGTATTATGCGCATAGCTAAAGAACACGGGAGAGAGAGGTACCTGGAGGGCAGATACGTTTGTGGGGAAGCCGTAAATGCATAAAACCATCTCCCAAGGACGCTTCTTCTTTGTCCTGAAAGCACCCATCCTCACTTCTCCATTGTGTTGTCGTATTCTACGGCGAGGATTTACTGTAAATCTGCACCAACGATGGATTACACTCCTGTTCTATTCATGGATAATCCATTCTGTTCGAGGGCAAAATAAATTTTTATTTATTACTTGAATTTAGGACTTCAAATAAAAATTAAAGGCTATCAACCTGCAGACAACAATAATGTTCAAGAAAACTAACCTGGTTGCAGAAAACAATTTAAAAAAGATTAAAAATTTTCATAAACCTCTCAAAGAACAAATTTTTTTATGGCAATATAGATGATTATCATTTCAAATTAGTCAATCTGATAAAAACTGTGCGAAGAAAAAGAAATAAACAAGGTTTGCCAAGTGTTAGCTTTAATTAAATTTGGATCTAGGAAAATAAAAAAGAGAAAGAAAATGAAAGGGGATAAGATGTAACGAAGTAACCAAAGCTCCCCAATCGGAACCCAATCTGATGGATTTCATTATCAGTAGCTGTGTGCCAATGATTAGAACTAATTGACGAGGAAACGAACCCGATGTAAGTGTGGCCCTTGAACCTGGGGCACATAGACGTTAGCAAATAGCAGGCGAAGAATCTGCTTTCTGCTCCTGCTTCGGCTTCAACTCGTTCACCCAAATTCACTTCTTTTCCCTCACATCTTCCTCCAGAAACTTTCTTCTGCTCTTTCCCCTTCCGTTTCCCCATCTCTCTCTCTCTCCTTTCTCTTTCTCTTTCTCTGTCTCTGTCTCTGTGAGAATGTGTGCTAACAGCGGAGCGTTTGGATTCCTTCTGATCACGTGAAATTCGACCGTTGTCATGCGGGTTTCAATTTTCCCGTTCCTTATGTTACGGCCTTGTGGGCCTCGTGACATGATAATTTGGGTGATCGACACAGCCGAATGTTTTTAAAATAGTCCCGACCAGCATAAAATTATTGGGGAGTTTGGCACAGTATATCGACTAAGTCTATTAATTAGTTAGAATTAAATGCATATCACAATAATAATATATATATCAAAATATATATTACAATTTTAATTTTCTTTTTTATGCATATCAAAATCTTATTTTTTTTCTTTATTATATTTTAAATATAAATAATAAATATAATTGTTTTCCATTTATTTTTGTGTTTATATCTAAGTGTATAACACAAAAATAATTATGTTGTTTGTATATCACTATGTATAACACATCAAATAATATGTATATCAAAATGCATATCTCATATTTATTTTTCGTCTTTGTATATATTAAGATGTATATCTTAATTTTTTTTTTCTTTTTTGTATATCTCAATGTATAATATATTTCATGTATATCATGTGTATCTGTGTATATCCATAAAAATTTGTGTTATATATATAATATACAATGTGATATATACGGGCGTCCATAAAAAAAATTATGTTGTATACACAATATACAAATTGATATACACAGACGTCCTAAAAAACGTGTGTGTGATATACACTGATGTACACGATATACAATGTGATATACACATATCGCAATTGGATTTTTAGGTCTGATTTGTTACCTGAAACCAGTCTAAATCACTTCTAATCTTGCTCAAATTTTGTACATAGCCTCGTTTACGTATTTTTAACAAATTTAAATCATACCCACTCGTTCAATCCAACCAAAAAAAAAAATAAGAGAGAAGAAAAACAAAGTTGAAATGTATTTTTCTCTCTTAGTTTTTGTTTCTGATGTGAGATCAACCTTACCTTTTCATCCCACTGATTTTTTTTTCATAATTTGCAAGAATTTTTGCTAAAATATGAGAGCGAAAGAGAAGAGATAGAAGAAGAAATACAAGAAGAGAAAAGGGGAGGGAAGTCAAACTAAGCGTGTAGTTATTTTTAAGAGAGAATATATAAGAGAATAGTTTTTTTAGGATTTGGCTATATAATAGCAATTTTTTGGGGCTATCTTTACCAAACCTAATATAAGGCTAAAATATTGTCAATTCCTACTATGTGTTGTTATAGGATGCTAATTTTTCCAATTATTGCTCTTCAGTATTTTTGTACCGGATTGGCAGAGCTTAACTGAATTGGTAGAGTTTATGCTATATTAATTCTACCTATTTGTTAAGTCGTTCATCAAAATCTACCAAGTTGGCATGCTTTTGCTTATCAGGCATTTCTCTATCGGATTTATGCTATATTTACTCTACCTGCCGGATTGGTAGAGTTTATGCTATATTCACTCTACCTATATGTTTAATTTTTCATCGAAGTCTACCCCGACTGGCATATTTTGTAGTATTTTGCACCTTTTTCCCTTATTTGATGCTTCTCGTATATGTGTTTGTAGTTTTGTGACTTGAGGGTTGATTGATTTGGCTTCGGAAGGCGCAGGAGTGGTTTGGAATACTGTGTCATTGTTGGAAGCTTAAGTTGTAAGAGTTGACCGAGATTTGACTTTTATGTAACGACCTCGAAATGGTGTTTTGAATGTTCCAATAGGTTTGTATGGTGATTTTAAATTTAAGCGTATGTTCACAATTAGATTTGGAAGTTCTTAGTACGTTTTGGTGCTATTTGCCAAAAGTTTGCAATTTGTAGGAATGGAGAGTTCATAAGTTTGACCGGGAAATTGACTTCGGAGTTATCATATTCGAATTTTGGTTCCGAAAGCTTGAATAAGTTCGTTTAGTCATTTAGAACTTGTATGCAATAGTTGGGTTCGTCCAGATTGTATAGGCTTGAATCAGACGTTTGAATGAAAGTCGAAAATTATGAACTTAAAAGATTGATCTTGATCGACGATTCGTGAGGTTGATGTTAATTTCAGTATTTTGATCTTTTGGATTGGTTATGGAGATTTTGTATCAAACCACCACTATTATCCTTTGTTACACCCTATGTTTTCGTATGTGAAAGTACGCCACAAGTAAATTGATGAAAGCTCGGAAAGGAGATGTTACATCCCGTATTTTCGTAAGTTAAAGTTTCGTCATAAGTTAATCGACATAAGTTCTGGAAGGAAATTATTTTGAGATTATAAGTATTATGCTATTTCAAACAAGCAATAAGTAAATTCGTGAAGGTGAGAGTGTAAGCGAATCGAAGAAAATAAGTTTCATCGAAGTTTGGCAATTTGAGATAAAATACGGTCCGAGCTCTAATACCCGATATTTATAGCCTAATGACATACAAGGTACATGACCATGATAGAAGGGTACATCAAGTGTGTTAAAATTGAGTAGTATTTTAAGTAATTTGAGATAATTCTTAATTATGTGGTCAATTGGTTAATTATTGAATTAGTGAGGGATTTAATAAGTTAATTATGGAAATGAGAGAATTATTGGATAAACTTGGTAACCGTAACATGGAAACAACTCAAGCCATGTTTGGCGACTCTTTTCTTACATTATTAGATGGCATTTTTAGAGATTTGGATGGCAAAATAAGCCTTATTAAGTGGGACTCACACCACTATAAAAAGGGACATTTCTAAAGTCATTCATTCATTTTTAGGAAGTTTCATATGGATCTTCTATAGAATAAATAGCTTCAACAAAATTTCACACGATGTTATACTGTGTAATAGCAATGGAATTTTGCGATTCTAAGGGAATATAGTGCAATCTTTCTCAAGAATATCATACGAATTTTCCCCTACTTTGATCCGTTGTTACGTGTTGTCGCAATCAATGGGTGTTAAAAGGATTTTCAAGAGAATCGGTTCAGGTATGTTAAGGATAAGCCCTTCCTTCATTTTGGTATGATCTCGTAATTACACAAGTTTGATAACGAGGCATAAAGAGAAGTTCGTATTCCTGAACTTATGTACATTATCCTAGTCTTATAAATTACAGTATTCTCCCTTATCGGGAATTTATATTCAGTTAAGTATTTTCTTCTTCCAGTTAAGAGAGCAACGGGTTTATATCTATATATATATGTATTACAGTATTTTCACTACCATCGAGCTATAATCGGTGGGCAGGCCCCCATTGCGCAACCTCTGATCAGATGGTAAGTTATATACCGAGCCTACTGTGATCGAGCGCCTATGAGAGAGCCCAGCATGGCCGGGATACAGAGCCTAGTATGACCGAGCGTCTATGAGGTTTGTGGAAATTAAAACCTGTGTGGTTTTCAACTCCTTCTGAATTTTTCTATTCTGATTTGAAGATAAAAACTTCATCGGAGTATTGAAATTCAGAAATGATTTGAATAACATAAAAACTTTGTTTTTTCTATGAAACAGTATATAAAAAATCATTTTTATTTATTAAACGTATTGTTTATCTTTAATTACAATATTGTTTACTGTTCTGTTTTTGCCATTAATTGGACTCTTCTGTTGTTGATAGTGATAAATGAAAATTGATAACGGAAATTCTTCTGCGATTGTTGCGGCAACGACGATAGCCTCGTCAAGACGTACTGTTGTTCCACCGGTCGAGAAACTGGGGAAATTTTCTGGAGCCAACTTCAAAGGATGGCAGCAAAGGGTGTTCTTTTTGGCTTACCACACTTGGTATGCAAAAATTCACCAGTTAAGAACCTCCAGTGCCTGTTGCGGACATGCCAGACAACGAGAAATTCATTATTTTTTAGGCATGAAAACATGTAGATTTTCTTTGCAAAGGCTATATCATAAGTGCTTTAGAGAATGACTTGTACAATGTCTATAGTGCTATGAATACTTCGAAAGAATTATGCGATGCACTTTAGAAGAAGCACAAGACTGAAGATGCATGCTTGAAGAAGTTCGTGGTTGCCAAGTTTCTAGGCTATAAAATGATAGACAACAAAACTGTTGGAATCCAAGTTCAAGAGCTTCAACTTATTTTTCACGACCTTATTGTTGAAGGTATGGTCGTGAATGAAGAATTTCATATGGTTTCAATGATTGAAAAATTTCCTCCTTCGTGGAGAGATTTCAAGAACTATCTTAAGCACAAATACAAAGACATGAAGTTGGAAGATCTTGTGATTCGTCTCAAGATTGAGGAAGACAACAAAACAGCCGATAAGAAGTCTCGTGGAAACTCACGACCATGGGAGATAATCTCATTGAGGATATTTCTCCTAAAAGTAAGAAGAGGAAGAGGTCTTCTGGATAGACTAAGGAGCATAACAAAAAGAAATTCAAGGGAAACTGCTACAATTGTGGAAAAGCTGGTCACAAAGCCCTTGATTATCGTCTCCTGAAAAAGAATAAGAAGAAGGGACAAGCCAACCTAGTGGAGAAGAATGGTGGCATTGATGATATGTATGCAATTCTTTCGGAATGCAACCTAGTTGGAAATCCGAAGGAGTAGTGGATTGACTCTGGAGTCACTCGACATGTTTGTGCTGTCAAAGAAGCATTTGCGACTTAGTCCCGAAGAAGATCTTTCCATGGGAAATAATGCAACAACCAAGATTGAAGGTTATTGGAAGATATTCCCCAAGATGACTTCCGGCAAGGTGTTAACGCTCAACAACGTTCTTCATGTTCCTACTATTAGGAAGAATTTAGTTTCCACTTCTTTACTTGTGAATAATGGATTCAAATGTGTATTTGTTTCTGATAAAGTTGTTGTAAGCAAGAACGAAATGTATGTTGGAAAGGGCTACCTCACAGAGGGCCATCTCAAACTCAATGTAATGGTTGTTGACAGTATTAATAAAATTTCAGCTTCTTCTAATTTATTGGAGTCAAATGATTTATGGCATATTCGTTTAGGACATGTCAATTATAAAACCTTGCGGAAGTTAATTAATTTAGAAGTATTGCCTAAATTCGAGTAAAATAAATCAAAATGTCAAATATGTATTGAATCTAAGTTTGTAAAACATCCTTATAAGTCTGTTGAAAGGAATTCATATCCTTTAGATTTAATTCATATTGTCATTTGTGATATGAAGTCGACACCATCTCGAGGTCGGAAAAAATATTTTATTACTTTTATTGACGATTGCACTAGATATTATTATGTTTATTTGCTTAATAGTAAGGATGAAGTAATTGAAGCATTTAAGCAATACAAAAATGGCGTAGAGAATCAATTGAATAAAAATATCAAAATGATTATAAGTGATAGGAGTGGAGAATATGAATCTCCGTTTGCAGAAATATGTTCGGAATATGGAATTATCCATCAAACTACTGCCCCCTACATAACTCAATCCAATGGAATTGCAGAAAGGAAAAATCGGACAATAAAGGAAATGATGAATTCTATATTAATAAGTTCCGGATTACCATAGATTTTGTGGGGGGGAAGCTATCCTTACAGCTAACCTAATACTCAACAGAGAATCCCACAGCAAAATGCAATTTATTCCATATGAAAATGGAAAGGAAGAAAACTCAACTTGAAATATTTCAAATTGCGGGAGTGTCTAGCAAAAGTACAAGTTTCTTTACCTAAAAGGGTTTAAATCTGACCAAAAATTGTAGATTGCGTTTTTATTGGATATGCTACAAACAGTAAATCATGTCGATTTTTGGTTCATAAATTTGATAATCCCGAAATTCATGTTAATACGGTAATTGAATCAGATTATGTTGAATTTTTTGAAAGCATCTATCCGTATAAAACTTAATGCGATCCGTTAAGTGAAAGACCTAAACGACCACGGGAAGAACCAAAGGAAAATACTCCAAGTGAAGAGGATCCAAGAAACGTCAAAGAACATCTACTTCCTTTGGACCAGATTTTATGACATTCTTGCTTGAAAATGAGCCTCAAGCATTTAACATCTTCTGATTCAACATTTTGGAAAGAGACAGTCAATAGTGAGATTCAATCAGTTTTGGATAACCATATATGGAATTGGTTGATCTTTCTCCAGGAAATAAGCATTTAGGTTCGAAATGAATCTTTAAATGGAAAATGAAAGCTGATGGTACTATTGACAAATATAAGGCAAGACTTGTTGTCAAAGGTTATAGACAAAAGAAAGGTCTTGATTACTTTGACACTTACTTGCTAGTAACGAGGATAACATCTATTAGGGTGTTAGTGGCACTGACGGCCGTGTATGGTCTTAAGATCCATCAAATGGATGTTAAAACAACTTTCTTAAATGGAGAATTGGAGGAAGAGATTTACATGGGACAACCTGAGGGTTTTGTGGTTTCTGGTAAAGAAAAGAAAGTGTGCAAAATTGTTAAGTCGTTTTATGGACTTAAACAAGCACCCAAACAATGGCATGCCAAATTTACCCAAACAATATTGGCAAGTGGGTTCAAAATCAACAAGTGTGACAAATGTGTTTACATTGAAAATACTCCAGGTCATGAAGTCATTGTTTGTTTATATGTCGATGACATGTTGATAATGAGAAAAAATATGACAGATATAAATGCTACTTATAAGCGCATGTTGGCTAGCAAATTTGACATGAATGACTTAGGAGTTGGTGATGTGATCTTAGGAATCAGAATTCACAAGACTCCACAAGGTCTAGCATTATCACAGTCTCACTACATTGAAAAGGTACTTGACAAGTTCAAGTATTTGGATTTCAAAATTGCCAAGACTCCAATTGACGTGAGTTATGCCTTCAAAAGAATGAAGGTGAAAGTGACTCACAACTGGACTATGCAAGAGTATTAGAAAGTTTGACGTATATCATGAATTGTATGCGACCAGATATAGCATGTTCTATTAGCAAACTGAGTCAGTTTACAAGTAATACCAATCAAATACATTGGATGGAAATGAAACGAGTTTGGGGTATCTGAAACATACCCAAAATTATTCTCTGCATTATAACAAATATCCCTCGTGATCGAGGGATATAGTGATGCAAATAGGATCACCAGATCATTTGAAGTTAAATCCAGGAGTGGATATGTTTTCACAATTGGGGGTGGAGCAGTGTCTGAAAATCATTCAAACAAACGTGCATCGCCCATTCTACAATGGCATCTGAATTCATAACTTTAGATAAGGCCGGTGAATAAGCTGAATGGCTCCGGAATTTCTTGGAAGATATTCCATTTTGGCCCAAACCTTTGGCACCTATTTGTATACATTGTAATAGTCAAGCGACATTAAGCAGAGCAGGGAGCGTTATGTATAATGGAAAATCTCGTCATATACGATGGAGACACACTATGGTTAGACAACTACTCTCTAGTTGTGTTATCACGATTGACTACCTAAAGTCAAGAGATAACGTGTCGGATCCACTTATAAAAGGCCTATCTAGAGAGGCAGTTGAAAGATCATCAAAGGAAATGGGGTTAAGGCCTAGGACAAGTCATCATGGCGGTAACTCTACCTAGCAGACTGGAGATCCCAAGATCTAGGTTCAAAGAGATCAAACAAAGTTATGAATGACGGTTCAACATTGTCAAAAACTCAACCCATTCTCGTTATGAAGACAATATTCAGAAATCGAGGTAAAGCATTAAGGCTTTTTGATGAGTCAATAAAAAGTTATAGCTTTTTAATGATTTGCTAAGTATGACAGGATATGACAAGATAGTATGTCTATAGGATTACATGTTTAGAAATCACCTATGTGAGTGTGAAGTGTAAGCCGCTTCAAGGGGAATAAAAGTAAAGGCCCATTCTCTAAGCACTCATGAAACCAGACGGTGTTCATGGCTGAAACGAACACAACCGTGAGAACCATAGATGGTTAAGGATTAATTGTGTGACTTATGTTGTCTAGGTATACAACAAAAGCTCGACGGTTCAAAGATATCAAATCTATCAATTGACTGAGTATATCCGATATAAGTTCACTACGGAAAGTTCAAAGGAAAACCTACTTATCCAGATGCAATTAATTCTTGCATGTAAACATACACTCGTCCGTGCATTCCTTTGTCTTATAGCCATTCCCCATTCATGTGGGGGATTGTTGGGAACATTGGTGAATGGGAAATGGAGGGAAGAAAGTGGAGGGAAAGTGAGCTCCCTTTTGCTTTGAAAAGAGCAAAATGTCACTCATTGGTGGTGGAAAGAAAAGTGAATGTGTTTATATTAAGAAGGCACTTCTCTTGGTGTTAAATGGGTTGGAAAGAAAGTAAGTCTCGCGCCGTCGTTGCTCGCTCGGCTCAGCTTCGGCTTTGGATTTGGTCAAAGATTGATTAATCTTTTTGGACAAAATTTCTTTCAATTATTTAAATAACGAAAATTCAACCCAGAATAACCAGGACCCGCGACGCGACCTGGTCCGGTCCATTTTCTTTCTCGGATTATTTTAAATTTATTTTCTATTTTCCCGCAATATTTCAACATAATTATTCCCACTTGTTCCAACAGTTATGGATGTTTCTGAAATGATGCAAACCTTTTCAAAAATAGTACCAAATAGTCTATAAATATGCCTTGAATCCCAGAATCTTTCCTTACAAAATTTTCTGATTATCTTCTTCTTCTTCTGCATAACATTTTCCAATGTATTTTACGACCATTGAGTGGTTCGAAGTTCACCAATATTTTTGGTACCAATACACTGGTGAGTTAAATCATTCTTTCCTGGGAGGATAATATTCCAGCAACTCGGGTACTTGAGGGAAATAATTTCCTTAAGGACACACTGTGCATTCACACTAATACAGATTGAATAACAAAATCTTATCTACTCAAGATGATAGCAAAAACTAATTTAGTTTCAATCGGAGTTGCATAATAGATTTGAGAGTTGAAACTTTGGACTTTAGCTACTTGTTCGCTTGTAAGCGTTTCCATAATCACAAGGCTCAATGAAAAAATTAATGTTTTATTATTTTAAACTTAATACATAAAATATATTTTCTTATATAAAATTATTACAATTCAATATTTTTTCGGTTTATTTTTATAAAATTAAAAACCTACCCTAATTATCGGTGAGATTATAATTTTAAATATCCATTGAGACTAAATATAGTCCTTATTTTAATGATCAATCGGACACCTTCTTCCGTTCTGCAAGGAAAAAAACCATATGATCGTTTGTTTGGAATATCACCCAATTACGACCACTTGCGTGTATTTGGATCACTATGCTATGTTTGCAACCAAGGAAGAACTGGTGAAAAATTTGCTTCGAGGAGTCGCAAATGTGTGTTTATGGGAT
>MDKJ01116995.1:0-17299 GCA_005239525.1 Nicotiana knightiana | reverse complement strand
AAGAAAAGCATAGAAAGTTACACATAATATCATTTGACTGCATCTGAATTGATTGGCTTTGGCTAGACTTCTCCGTCCATTTCTACAAGCATGAGGCTCCTCCTGTCAATACTCGGTGAACCATATACGGACCTTGCCAGTTGGGAGAAAATTTCCCTTTGACTTCATCTTGATGTGGCAAGATCTTTTTAACACCAGCTGCCCCAGTGTGAACTGTCTTGGCTTGACTCTCTTGTTGAAGGCTCTGGACATTCTATTCTAATAAAGTTGATCGTGACATATTGCATTCATCCTTTTCCCATCTATGAGGGCCAACTGCTCGTACCGACCTTTTATCCATTCTACGTCGCTGAGCTCAGCTTCTTGTATGATTCTTAAGGAAGGGATCTCCACTTCGGTAGGAATAACAACTTATGTACCATAAGCCAGTAAATAAGAAGTTGCCCCGGTTGATGTGCGGAATGTGGTGCGGTATCCTAGTAAGGCGAATGATAACTTTTCATGCCACTGTTTGTGCTTTTCTATCATCTTTCTCAATATCTTTTTGATGTTCTTGTTGGCGGCTTCCACATCTCCATTCATCTGTGGTCTATAGGATGTGGAATTCTTGTGCTTGATTTTGAAAGTCTCGCGCATGGATTTCATCAGATCACTATTGAGATTGGAGCCGTTGTCGGTGATGATTGACTCTGGAACCCCGAATAGGCAAATGATATGGTCGCGGACAAAGTCTGCCATGACTTTCTTAGTCACTACTTTGTAGGATGACGCTTCGACCCATTTGGTGAAATAATCAATAGCTACTAAGATGAATCTGTGTCCATTTGAGGCGGTAGGCTCTATCATTCCAATGACGTCCATTCCCCAGGCAGCGAACAGCCAAGGCAAGCTTGTTCCATTGAGCTTGTTTGGGGGTACCTTTATCATATCTTCATGTACCTGACATCGGTAGCATTTCCGGTCATATTGAATGCAGTCCGTTTCCATGGTCATCCATAAGTAACCGACTTTGAGTATTTTCTTTGCCAAGACAAAACCATTCATATGTGGGCCGCAATCCTAACATGTATCTCTTCAAGTAGTTTGGAAGCTTCCTTTACATAAACACATCTTAATAATCCTAAGAGGGCAGTTCTCCTGTATAGGTTTCTTCCGCTGAGAAAGAAATTGTTGGACAATCTCCAGAGCGTGCGTTTCTGAGTGTGATTTGCAAGCTCTGGGTACTCTCCCTTTGACAAGTATTCACTGATGTCATGGAACCATGGTCTTCCGTCTGCTTCTTCTTCAATATGGGCATAATATGCCGGCTGGTTATGGATCTTCACTGGAATAGGATCAATGAAGTTCTTATCTGGGTGCTGTATCATGGATGATAGAGTGGCCAATCTGGGGACGTGCCGAAATTCTGTTTTCGTGAACCTCTTTCTCAATTCCTGCACATAGTGCAGATACGGCAATATCTTGGAATTCTTGGTAGTCGATTCTCCTTGTACTTGGTGTATTAGCAGATCTCAATAACCAATTACTAAAAACTCCTGGATATTCATGTTAATGGCCATATTGAGCCCTAAGATGCAGGCTTCATATCTGCCATATTGTTGGTGCAGGGAAATATGAGTTTGGCAGATACCGGGTAATGTTGACCTGTTTCCAATACCAGGACAGCTCTAATGATGACTCCCTTGAAATTGGCTGCTCCGTCGAAGAACATTCTCCAACCGTCATAGGATTTTGCAATGTCTTATGCTATGAATGATACTTCTTCATCAGGAAAAAACATTTTCAAGGTTTCGTATTCTCCTCCCACAGGATTCTCAGCAAGATGATATGCCAATGCCCTCCCCTTGACCGCTTTCAGAGTCACATAGACAATGTCGAACTCACTCAGCAGGATATTCCATTTGGCCAGCTAGCCAGTGGACATGGGCTTCTGAAAGATATACTTCAAGGGATCCATCCTTGATATGAGATATGTTGTGTAGGCACAGAAGTAATGCCTCAGCTTCAGGGCTACCCAGGTCAGAGCGCAGCAAGTACGTTCCAGTAGAGAATACCGTGACTCATATGGAGTGAACTTCTTACTCAGGTAATAAATAGCCTGCTCCTTTCTTCCTGTCTCGTCATGCTGCCCCAGAACGCAGCCGAAAGCTTCATCTAATACTGCAAGGTAGAGTAGCAAGGGTCTACCTGGCTCTGGCGGGACAAAAACTGGTGGCGTTGACAAGTATTCCTTGATTCTATCGAAAGATTTCTGACAATCCTCGGTCCATTTGGTCGCATCATCTTTCTTTAGCATCTTGAAGATTGGTTCACATATAACCGTGGACTGGGCTATGAATCAGCTGATGTAGTTAAGGCATCCAAGGAAACTCGTCACATCTTTCTTGTTCTTTGGTGGTGGTAACTCTTTGATGTCTTTGACCTTTGATGGGTTAAATTCTATCCCTCGGCGGCTGACGATGAACCCAAGCAATTTCCCAGCAGGAACCCCGAACACACACTTCACTGGGTTTAATTTCAAGTTTTACTTTCGCAGCCTGTTGAAGAAATTTCTCAAATCTGTTGTATGGTCGGTGGATCTTTTTGACTTGATGATGACGTCATTCACATACACCTCGATTTCTTTGGGTATCATGTCATGGAAGATAGTGGTCATAGCTCTCATATAGGTGGCCCCAACATTCTTTAGGCCGAATGGCATTATCTTATAACAGTAGACTCCCCACGGCGCAATGAAAGCCGTTTTCTCAACGTCTTCCTCGTCCATCTAAATCTGATGGTAACCAGCAAAGCAATCCACGAACGACTAAAGCTCATGCTTGGCTCAATTTTCAATCAGGATGTGTATGTTCGGGAGAGCGAAATCATCCTTCAGACTGGCCCGGTTGAGATCCCGGTAGACGACACAAACCCTGACCTTTCCATCTTTCTTGGGCACTAGCACGATGTTGGCTAACCATGTTAGATATTCAACTACCCTAAGAACCTTGGTATTGATTTGCTTGGTAACTTCCTCTTTGATTTTCAGACTCATATCAGGATTGAACTTTCTGAGCTTTTGCTTTACCGGTAGGCACATTGGATTGGTCAGCAGCTTGTGAGCCACAATGGACGTACTTAGACCAGTCATGCCATCGTACGACCATGCAAATATGTCTTCATACTCTTTTAAGAATTTTGTGTATTCCACTTTCTCCGATGGCGTTAAATGAATGCTGATGCGAGTTTCTTTGACAGTTTCTGAATCTTCCAGGTTGATTATCTCGGTTTCGTCCAGATTGGACTTAGGTCTGTTCTCAAAATCCTCAACTTCTCTGATAATTTCATCGGGTATGACATCCTCTTCTTCTGAATCATTGTCCTTTTGTTGCGGTGTCTCATTGCATATCACAATTATTGGTTCATCAAGACAGGAAATAGTGATGCTGTATAGATAAAATAATGAGAGAAACGATAATAAATAAATACAGATTCGTTGAAACGTAAAAGTGATTTTTGAATGTTTTGGAACATTGGAGGTTTTATTGGAAAATGCGAACATGGAAAATGCGAAAAGGAAATCATTAGCAAAAAATGAAATAAACAATGATTGTTCAGCCTTGCTACCCGGGGACTCGTCGAGCCCTGGATGGTCTGACAGTCCAATTCTTGAGGAATGATCCCTTACTCATAGCTTGGACGGTAGGGCCTTTGGATCTGGTATGATAAGCTGATGATGCCAGTATGCGTGAACCTACCTTTGGGGAGGGGAATAATCAAAAAGAAAGAAAGCAAAAACAAAAGGTATCCAAGTCAGTGAGGATCATGAGAAAATATTGCAGTATTTAAACACATCGTGCAAGAATAAAATCGTGTCCTAAATTGGGAGCCTCGTTGTGACCGAGGTAGGCCTAGAGATAAGTTGATTTGGAGAAAGTAGATGCCAAAAAGCCTCATTTCATTAGTGTAAAATAGACGAATCCAAAACAACACTAAAATAATAAGCAGGAAATAAGGTCACTAACGGCACTCGGCCTTCTTACATTAATAAAAGCAATGAAAAGGAAACCTAGACTACTTGGTCCCAGAAGGACCTTCCCCAGATTCGGCATCTTTTATCCCATCGAACAAATTCCCTAGCTCGCGCAGTCCCAGCAGCAGGTAGGCTCTGGCCAAGTGTCCTCCCTCACTATCCCAAAATAAAGTAGCGGCCTCAATCAACATGTTGCTTGACTGGATGTCCAAGAGAGACGGTGAATTGCCCAGATACTTCTTTTCGTGTTTCTTATCACTGGAAGAAAGATCTTCCCACCAGTTCAAGAGCATTGGAGGGATATTGCTGACCATACCGAATCTGTGGACTTCGTGCCTCATCTTCTGCAAAACAGATAAGGTTAGACCCTTTCCCCCTCCAGATTCAACTACTTATACATCAGTGATTAGCATATTGGCACTTAGTTCTCCAAATTAATGCGTAGATCGTGGTTGCGTTCGTTGGGATTACGAAAACCCAGTGGACTTTTGGATAAGGCTGTCTTAAAGGGTTATTATGCGGATGACACATTAAACCGGCTAGGTTTGACCATGATGCATGTACAATATAACAGAGTAAGGTTTGTATGGGGTTTTAGACTGGTACCCTCAAGCGGACAACTTGAGGGGGAAAGGCAGGAATTGTCGACTGCACCGCTGATCGACTAGTTTTACCGCAAATAAGCCTTTTCGAATTTAGGGGTGAATAAAATGGAAGAGCGCAACCACTCATCAAGCGTTGCTATAGGATTTTTATAGGCACGAGTGGAATATGATGTTGAGCATGATTATGCAACAATAAATGAGCAATAAAAGCATGTTGTCATGTATTTGCACGTTATGAAAGCGGTAAAATAATAGTTATGATTGAAAAGCAGTTAAAAAGGAAAAAAAAAGAAACATATCAGTTTCATTTAAAAGAATAAATACTTGGGAAATTAAACAATTAATTGCACATAAAGGGAAAGGGAAAGGGGTGCAGGTTTTAGCAAAATAAAGACAAATTCATAAAGCAATTTGAAATGGTAAAATCCTAGAGGTCCCAAGCAGGGTCGCCATGCTGTCACGCCCCCCTCTCTTCTCCCTCTCCTTTCGGATCAGTCAGAGTATTCGACATTATTGGGACAACTCGTTTCCTTTTGGGAAAGGGGTAAGGAATTGAAGAGTCGCCACCTAACAAATTAAGGTGCATTAGGGCACCTACTAAGAGTCATTTGCAAACACAGATTGGATAACCAGAGATAGGTTAAGGGCTTGAAATTACTTCAAGGGGAAGGTGTTAGGCACCCCTCGAAGTCCACGACTGTGGTTCCCGGGAAAACAAGATTTGTGAATTTTAAAACCGGTAGCACATAAGCAATAAAAGCACATAGGTAAATAAATAAAGGTTTTCTGAGAGGATTCGCAGTCTAAGCACACAAATGTGCTAAAGTTTAAAAGATTTAGAGTCTAGGCAATCATATAAGGTTTTGAAAGAGTTATGATCTAAACACGCATATGTAAGGGATAGGGGGTTCTAGGTTGTTTATCCTATAGGATCACATCAGTACAATGCCCGGTAATCACACCTCAGAAGAGCGGCTACACGTGGAATTAGTGCACCGGTCATCATATCCATGTCTACCCTTTACCACCCCTTAGTGGTTATTAAGCCAGTTTATTTAACGACCTCTATGTGTGCTGTTACCCGTCCCTTCTTAATGGTCCTGGAAGAGATTAGGACCTTTACCTATAGGCAGTTCTAGACAGACCCCTAAGGTTTAAAAGGAGAAAATACTAGGCGACAGACAAGAACAAATAGGACTTTAGCAGATAAAGCCAGGAAAGAGCAATTAAGAGGCTCAGATTTACCTCCCTAGATAATGCACGTAAACAACATGACTCAAACACAAACAAGTGCAGTATTATTAGATATGATCCTAAAACATAATGTCTAAGTGAATCTCAAAACACAGAAGATATGCAATTTTATTTTATAAACCCAGAAGCAGGGCCCTAATCAGTTTGCCTACTGATTTTTAAGCCTGTTAACTATTAAGCAGTAAACACAAAAGCAACAGTTTTCCAGTTTTATAAAGGTTGGTTACCTAAGGCTTGCCTAGGCGTGGGGTGGGGGTGGGGGTGGGGGTGGGGGTGGGGGGTGGGGGTGGGGAGGGAATGCATAATAGTTACCAGAATTATTAAAACAGTTTAGAAGTTGTTTTACCTAAAGCATGATGTTCTAAGTGTTGCAAAGACACAGGGATTATTACCAGTTTTTCTAACATAGGATAATCATATGTGAGACTGTCTTGTGTCCCTTTTTCATGCATCAGTAGTTTAGCTAGGTGTGACTTAGTGAGATCCTAAAATAGGGTATCTAGTATGAACATTATAAGATGCAGAATGATTTATATGCAAAATTCCTGGAAAAAAAACATGATTTCTAGATGCACAGAAAGTTACAGCATGATCTCAGAATATGTAGTAGCAACAGTTTTCATGTTAATGTTGTTATTTAGCCTAGAAGCAGGATTTCTAAGTGATGAAAATAATGTCAAATGAGATGCTGAAACAGTAAACCTAAGAACATGATATGTAATGCATGACATGTTTAGAATGTATTGGTCCTAAACATGGATTCTAATGCGCACATAGAAATGTAAGCCTAAGGCATGGTTTCTACCCCATTGATTTCGACAACAGACATGGCTACCCTCCCCTTTTTATTATCAATCCCCAATATTCGTTTACAACAATTATTACCAACCAATGTGAATGAATTACATAACTAGATAAAGAAAAATAAGAAGTTACGCTATAGGGAGCCTGAAAACAGGCCCAGATTCTCAAAACTTCAAATGCCCAAATGTTTCATAGCCTTTCTCATAACCGAGTGTGTCATAGTTCCCTAAGGACCTCAAGGGATCCCGAGTAGTTCTCACACCCATATTTCACAACCATAATTGAGTGAGTGCAGCGTGGAAGTGCCAGCCCCAGTGCATCAGAGTTCAAATGGATCTCATAGGAATTCCAAGGTAGTCATACACTGGAGGGGCAAAACTTAAGGACCTAAGAGTAGAGTGAGAGTGCTTGACATAGTTTTGAAAAGGTTTAACAGGAAAGCAGTATTTGAAAAAGAGACCCAGTTGAAGTATTTTTACAAAATAGGAGAATTGTTTAGTAAAACAGCTTTTGAAAACAATTGTGTAATTTAAACAAACAGCAGGTCAGTCAAACAAGTTCAACAATACTTAGAGAACAAACCTTCATATAGGAATAACTGGGATTGGGACAAGTAGAGCAGGTATGGTGAACACATAACAGACATGAGTCATTTTCACTCTGTGCAGATAGTAACACATAGATTCAGGAGTGCTAATTAGAACATAGTTACAGAATCAGAAGTGCTCTAGGGGATTCATGGGATTGGGAGATAGCATAGTGTAGGATTTCATACTAAACATGATTGAGCATAGAATCAATACAACTTAGGGTAACAAATCAATAGATGCATACCAGAACTAGGCAACCAGCACACAAGCATCAAAACAAAGTAGAGTTACATTGAGTCAGATTACATGTTTATAAGAACATGCTAACCCTAAAGAGGTAAGACATAACTAGCATACTAGATGAAGCAATGATGCAAGGAGGTCAATTACATGTTGAACAACAAAACAATAGATAGAAACAAATTAGGAACATGATAAACTGAAGCAGTAAAAGAAATATATTGGTTTTGGGACTCCAATTGAAAATCAGAACATACAAGTAAAGAGATAGTAAACACAAAAGTGAAGGGACAGGAGAGCATACTAGTTAGCCTTGGCTTGTAGCCGGCTAACTTAGAATAATAGTAAGTGACACAGAAAGAGAGCAGAAAGCTTTGAGTGTGAGAGATAGAGTTTGAACTAGTGTGTTCGTGTGTGTTGAGTGTGTGTTGAGTGGATACCAATTAGAGAGAAATTAGTGCAAGTACTCCCTTGAGTAAGGGAGTTAACTTCAAACGGTAAGAACATTTAAGAAATAAGAAAGAAATCAATGTGTAACTGGAGCATAACAGATAAGGAAACAATTCAAATAGTGCAAGTACAGAACATGTAGTTAGGACTAGGTACATAAGGTTCTAATTAAGGAAATATCATTAGAATCAATTAAAAGTATAGTCAACCATAAAATAAGGCAAGAAAATAACTTAGTGGTCGGAAATCAGTAAAAGATATCATCACAGGAAATCAGTAAAAGGTGTTAATCACAGAAATTTAGGGATCAAATAGGAACAGTACTGATTAAGGGGAGAATTAACATAAAACTTCTATGAATAAACGGAATAACACATAATAGGCAAGAAGAAGTAAAATCAGAAACATAGTAAAGTAAGAATCACATAGAATCAGGGATTCAACTAGAGAAGATAGAACTGATTAGAGGAATTAACAAAATAAACATAATATGAGCAGAAGAAGCAAGAATCAAAAACCCTACTGAACATAATAGGGTAAAATCACATAAACTCAGAGTGTTCATGAGAAACAAGAACACGAACATATTACCAAATACGGACTCAGAATTATAACAAGTGTTAAAACTAAGGTTTTATGATAACAAGTTATGACTAAAAAGCAATTTTAACAAAAGGTCATTTTAAAAATCAAAGAACAACATTAACAGACAGAATTATATTTTGAAGAAAAGTTCCGGAAACCCTAATGGGAAAATAAAGCGACGCTTTGAGAAATCGAAAGGTTTTTCATGAAACAAACAAAAATAGCTCAGAAAGACCCAGATCTGTTATAGATCTAATAGGTACAGTAGAATAAGTTAGGGTTTTCTAGAAAATAACCCAGAAATAGAGAGACCGGCTTAGAAACCCATAGGTTTAGCCGGAAAATGGAAAGATATTACTCGATCGAGCCATGGTGGCCTGAGAATGGTGAGAAAAGGCCCAATGGTAAGTGGAATGGCCACTGGTCCCTTCAGTACCTCAAAGAAGGCAGGACTCCCAGCATAGGAGAGCCATTAAGGCTGGAGGATGGTGGTAACACCCCATAGTCGACGGCATGAGAGCACCAGCGAGGGGAAATTAGGGTTAGGGAAGAGAGCGTTTGAGAGAAGAAGAGAGGAGATGATGGAGGAGTATGAGAGGAGAAATGAGAGAATGATGGTTTCGGGAGGGGGGGGGGGGGGGGGTAGATTATTAGGCTAATTATGGAAAGGGGGGATCTGGTCCGTTGATCAAAAATTGATCACCGATCCAGATTAAGCAAGACATTGGGTCGGGGGATTAATGGATTTGGACTTGGGGTATTTGGGCTTGATTTAATCATGTTTGAGTCTGGTCTAATAGGGAGTGATTAATCAATTTAGGGTAAAATTGAAATAGGTATGGGCTATTTGTTAAATACCCAGATAGTTTAATTGAAATAGTTTTATAAAGTAATTACTAATTATAAAAATGAATCATATGCATGGAAATAACTTTAAAATGATTATTTTATATTTAAGAATATAAGAGGCTAATTTTTGGTAAAAAAATAGTATAAAATTACATGCTTAGGCTATAATTGCAAAGCTATTGCAATTATATCCAAAGATGTCAATTTGGCTAATTATGAAATAATTTGATCTTATTAGGACCACAAATAATGAATTAAATCAAGAAATGCCTTTGAAATAATTTGTGATGCGATTTTGTAATTATTTATTGGAAATAAAATGCTAGATAAATTAGACAAAATATAGGAAACTTATGAAAAAATACCAATCGTTGTTAATGCATGATTTTGAAGGTACATATGCAATTTTAAAAATATTTTGGGAAAAATTGGGTATCAACACCGTGTGTGTGCAGGGTAAGGTTACACGGCGATTTGATGGCTTTGGAACTACTCCGGGAACATTCGAGGACGAACATATGTTTAAGTGGGGGAGAATGTAACGACCCAGGCAGTCGAATTGAGCATTTGTATTCTGTTCAACTATTTGAGGTATTGAGCAACACCATATGATGTATTATGACTTTTGTGAATCACCGGTTTTGGTTTTCAGGTTGTTCAGAATTGATTTGGAAGAATGAATTTCTTAATTGAAGCTTTAAAGTTGGAAGAGTTGACCAAGTTTGACATTTTAGTATTTGACCTCGCATTAGAGTTTTGATGGTTCCATTAGGTCTGGATGGTGATTTTGGACTCGGGAGTATGCTCGGATTTGCATTTGGATATTTCTATAAGGTTTCGTGCTAATTGGTGAAAGTTGAAAATTTGAAGGTTTGGAAAGTTCATAAGTTTGACCGAGTGTTGACTTTGAGGATATCACACTCGGATTGTGGTTTCGAGAATAGCTTCATTATGCCATTTGGCACTTGTACGCAAAATTTGAGTTCATTCCGAGTTGATTTGATATGTTTAGGCACGAGTTTTGAAAGTTGAAAGATTCAAAGTTCATTATATTCGATTTGAGGCGCGATTCATGATTTTGATGTCGTTAGCTTGATTTGAGGCCTCGAATAGGTCCGTGTTATGTTATGAGACTTGTTGGTATGTTCATACGGGGTCCCGAGGGGCTCGTGCATGTTTTAGATTGATATCGCACCATCTTTCTTCATGTTCTCACTGTTGGTTCCTGTTGATTTCTAGTGTTTCAAACCTCATTCGCGATCACGAAGATTTGGCTGCGATCACGTAGTGTATTATAGGAGCTGGTCTTTTTCCTTCATTGCATTCATGAAGGTGGTGTTGCGTTCGCGTATCATTGGAGGCGTGAGCATCGCGTCCGCATGGGTCAGCCCGCGTTCACATACAGTTGAGTTGAGAAGCTGGGGACTAGAGATTTTCTTCTTCGCGTTCGCATTGGTCCTGTCACGATCGCGTAGTGCAGGTGTCTTGATACCAAATTTTTTCCATATATATTTTAAAAATACATATATACTTTCAAGATAGTGCATGAGCATCAACCAATATTTTTTCATAATTTTCTGTAATTTTTAAAGGATTTTTAATCAATTTATTCCGGTATTTTATTATCTAAATAATTGCTAATTGCATCAAAAATAATTTTATGATGATTTATTACTTAATTTTTATCATTTATATTCATATTGAGATTTCATCATTTTACGTATCATTATATTTGTATCTTTAGGCTATAATTGCAATAATAGTCCATATATGCAAAATTACATTATTTACACAGAAAATGACTTTTTACTTTTTTATATTACTAAATAATTATTTTAAATCATTTTCATATACAAATGGAATTTTTATCATTTATTAATTATTTTTTTAAAAATTATTTTATTAGTTTAATTGGGTATTTAAAACATAGCCCTTTTCAAATTAATTTCCGGACCTACCCAGCCCAATACCCTAACCAGCCCAGTAACCCAATACCCAATACACTAACCCAATTACCCAAACCTATACCCGTCCAAATAACCCGCCCGACTACTAAAATCTAATCCTTGTCGCTGATCTCAGAAGATCAACGACCCCTTATCCTCCGCCCCTTTTTAATTAACCAAGCACCCTAAACCCTAATTGATTTCTCCCCAGCCCGCCGTCTCTTGTATACTCTCTTCTCCTCACCCCTTTCCTTCTCAAACCCTAGCTCGCCGTCATATTTTCCCTCTGATTCATGGGATCCTCTCTTGATTCCCTGCCTTATTTGTCTTTACTCCCTTACTTGCTACCTGATTTTGATATTACTTGACTCATTTGCCTCAAAGGGCAAGTGTATCTCAAAGGGACTCAAAACAGATCTGGTTCAAAGTCTCTCATATCTTGACTATTTCCGTTTGTGTTCATCCGAATACTTGTGAGTACAAATATTTTCGTATCTCTGGTTCAAACCATATTTTGGTTCATTTTAATGTTATTATTCACCAAATCTGGCTATTTTTGGTTGAATCTGTTGCTTACCCTAAACTTAGGGTTCATATTTTTCCAGATCTGAGACGATTTTTGTGTTTGTTTTGGTATTTCTCCTTTAAAATTTTAGTACTTCTATCTCTATATTTTCTAGTCTTTTTCTATTATTATTATTATTTCTGACCGATCTTGTTTATCCTAGAATTATGGTTTTGATTTTTAACAGATTTTTGCCAAAAAATATTTCAACCTTTAATGGTTTTCCTTTTTGACCGATTTTACTTACTTTAATTAGTTCCACTAATACGCCTTTGTGTTTCTGCCTATTGTCTTAGGGTTCCGATTATTTAATTGTTCTTTTAATGTTTCTGCATGTTTGTCTTTAACTCTGGCGTTAATTTCTAATTGATTTCACTTACCCCAGATTATGGTTTGAAATCAGTCTTTTTTTTTTATAATACTGGTGTTTACTTATTCGATTTACCTGTTCTTACCTTATTTGGTTCAACATTTGATTGTTAACTTGTTCCACTTCCCTTAACCTAAACAGTAGTGGCCTGATTTTTATGTTCTGTTAATTGAAACCGACTTCTAGTTGATTCTGAAATTATTTCTTTACCTTATTTAATCTAGTACTTGACCACTGATTGATTCCATATAATGTTTTCCTTAAATTAAGTGGTACTAGCCTGATTTTATGATATTCTGTCCTGTTAATTGATTAATGCCGACTCTAATTGATTGTTAATTTATTATCATACCTTATTTGTGTATGACTAATTTATTACCTTATTTGTCTACTTCATTGAGTGCTATTTAAACCCCTTCCTCATTCCTTTTAGGAGAGGTCTCGAACTCTCCTATTCCCACAAAAGCTTAAGCTCTGTTTGCTCTCCCTTGTTCTGATTTTATGTGCTAAGTTGCTATTATTTGGCCGGCTAAAAGCCAATGCCAAATTACTCTGGAATTTAACTGCTATTGCACCTTACTTTCTTTCTTCTCAACTGGTATGCCCTAACTTTTGCAATTCCATTCTACATGCTTTTTTCGATTAGTCTGTTTCAATCGTCAACATAATATTGTCTTTTATATGAGTACATGATCCCATCTAGTAACAATGCTAACTTAAGTTATTTCAATAATGTGAACCCTTTCCTTAGGTTTAGTCTGTTTCTTGTTCTGAACTTTGCAAGATACTGTAAGCATGTAACCAAATATGTTTGTGTCTTAATTCATGTGTCCTTTCTGTTTAATTCAAGTGTTTCTGCCTTTGTGTTTAAGCCATGATTATTTTAAATACTAGCATGAATATTTAGCCTAATCAGATGTCGATTTGTTTGAGTTATGTGCTGAACATGAACTTTGTTTCTTGGTACGGTTCTGCATGCAACTCTGTGTTTTGAACTTTCTTTCTTCTGAAAATTGAACTATTTGAAAATCTGCCCCCCTCTCCCCTTTATGTATTGGTTTAAAACCCCAACTCTTAGTCATTTAGGTTCTCACCACCCCTTGTGTGAGCACTGCCTAGGGTCCTTGAGACTCTTTTGAACTCTAACACAGTGGGGCTGGTTTTCCAATCTTTGATGAGTCATATTTCTGAATGTGGTTCTGGTGTGAGCATTGCCCTGGGTCCCTGAGGCCCTTGGGAACTTTGACACACTGGAAGCCTGATTTTTAATGTTCCATGGATGGATCACTACTATGCTGCAAAGCTGTTGTGATTGAAGACCTGGTTTCCAGGTTTAGATTGGGACTATGAAGGCTCCCTATAGTATAATTGTTACTATTATGTAATTCATTCTGGGCTATAATAATCTCTGTAATAATAGATTTGAGGTTAATTAGTAAAAGCTGGGGTTTTTTCTTATATCTCTTGTCAAAAATACTGGGTAGAAATCCTGCCTATAGGATTTAATTGTGCTGATTGAATTACGTGAGTACTAGACTGTGTTTAGAGATCCTGCCTATAGGATTTTCCTGATTATTTTGATTATGTGTTTTCACATTTGCATACTAGAGATCATGCTTATAGGACTTTTCATTTCATTCTGCATTAGAAATCCTGTTCATAGGATCTACGCATGTTTTCAACCAAATGTGGATTAGTGACCATGTCTGTAGGACCTTTGTTTGTTTAAGTTGATTATCTTTCCTGGAAATATGTTTAATTTCTGTCCAAATACGATTAATAGATATCATGCCTATAGGAATAAAAAATCAGTTCCAACCTAGAAATAATACCTATATGATTTAAAGCTAATAGAAATCATGCCTATAGGGTTCTAAATCAACTCAACAATTAGAAAGCATGCCTATAGGGTTTAAATCAATTCAGCAATTAGAAACCATGCCTATAGGATTTTCAAAAGGAATAAAAACCTAATTTTATGAGTTAAAATCAGTACTACACTTAGAAATCATGTTTATAGGTCTGTAAGTAATAAACTCGTAGAAATCATGCCTATAGGATCCCGTTAGTCGATTCTGAATTCAATTGATATTGTCAATCACTTAGGCAATATATCTTTAGGGTTTAACAATGATTCTGGGTCTAAGTCGTGACATATTACTACCTGGAATGCCCAGATTTGTGCTGAATAAAATCAGTAGACAAAAAAATAGGTCTTAATGTGTAATGATCCGACCGGTCGTTTTGAGCTCTAGCGCGTCGTTCGGCGGTTGGAATTCACGAGCAGCTTCGTTTCAGGTATTATGACCCGTGGGCGTGGTCAGAATTGAATTCCAGGAAGTTTAGAATTGATTTGGAAAGAAAATTCTCATTTCAGAAGCCTTAAGTTGGAGAAATCAACTAAGATTAAAATTTTGAGTAAACGACCTCTGAATCAAGATTTGAAGGTTCCAGCAGGTTTGTATGATTATTTCGGACTTGGGCGTATGTCCGGCTCGAGGTTTGGATAACCCGGGAGCGCTTCGGCGTATATTGTGGAAGTTAGCATTTTAGAAAGATTTCATGAATTTGGGCTTGGAGTACATATCAGTGAGGTTGCTGTCCGTTTAGGATTCCGAGTCTGGGAATAGCTCCGTATGGTGATTCTGGAATTGGGAGCGCGATCATAAGTGAATTTGGATGTCCGTAGGTAATTTTGGGGTCATTTCACTAAAGATAGAAATTTGAAGGTTTTTGAGAAATTCGACCGGAAGTGGGAATTTTGATATCGTAGTCGGAGTGCGATTACTTGTGTGAAAAAGTTTGGGTCAATCGGAGGTGATTTGACGGGTTCCGACATCGAATGTGGAAGTTCGGAATTTCAAGTTCTTAAGAATTTGGATTGATGAGAGATTCGTCGTTTCAATGTTGTTTGATGTGATTTGAGGCTTCGAGCATGTCCATGTGATTTTTGGGATAGGTTGGTATGATTGGACGGGGTCCCGGGAGCCCCGAGGGCCCCGGGTGGATTCCGGGTGGTTAACAGATCAAAGTTGAAGTTGGAAAAGGGACTGAAGGTTGCTGTCATCTGGTGTAATCGCACCTGCGAGGCTTTGACCGCAGGTGCGGCTAAAGGCGCCGCAGGTGCGAGATTTAGGGCTGGAGCTGAAGGAACTCCAGGTGTGGGAGTTTGGTCGCACCTGCGGAGTTGCAGGTGCGAAGAGTCGGTCACGGGAGCGGGATTTTTTTGGGTTGAGTCAGAGCCGCACCCGTGATGGAATTTCCGCAGGTGCGGAGCG
Source organism: Nicotiana knightiana (assembly GCA_005239525.1). NCBI lineage: Eukaryota > Viridiplantae > Streptophyta > Magnoliopsida > Solanales > Solanaceae > Nicotiana > Nicotiana knightiana. The sequence goes on along the minus strand of MDKJ01116995.1, from coordinate 1,751 downwards.
GCTATTGGACCGCAGGTGGGAAAGGAGGCCTGGGCAGAATGTTTAAAGACGGGTTTTTGTCATTTCTCACTCATTTTTCATATGCTGTGGACAACTTTGGAGAGCTTTTCAAGGGAGTTTTCATCAGGGATTAGAGGTAAGTTGTTTCTACTCGTTTCTAAGGTTAAATACAAGATTTATGCATAAATTTGAAATGGGAATTGTTGGAAATATTGGGGTTTTAGAAGAAAAACCTAGGAAATGTAAATTTGGAATTTAGCCACGAATTTAAGTATGGAATGTAGAGTAAATTGCATGATTGAACTAGTAGAGCTATGGATAGCATGTATCTTTGAGAATTTCGGATTTCTGGGCAGGTGGGCCCGATGGCATTTTTGTCATTTCTTCGAGCGGGGTTGGGAAAGTATATAATATGAATTGTTGTGAGTATTAGGATGAATTTTCATTGCTTTGCCGTTATGTGGTAGTATCGGAGCTTTATGCGTCCGTTGGAGTCATCGGAAGGGCTTGGAAGCCGGTGTTGGAATTTTGGAGCGAGGTAAGTATCCTTTCTAACTTTGTGATGGGGAATAGTCTCCCTAGGTGAATTAATTCAATACATGCTATTATCTTCGGGGGCTACGTACGCACGAGGTTACGGGAGTCCGTGCGTAGCTACTATTATGTCATGTCCGGGTAGTCTAGGACCCACTAGCATGCCTTACGTGTTATACATGTAATCCTGCCTGTAATATTAAACTACTAATATAATCTAAGATGTAATTGAATATCTAAAAGAAAACTAGAGTTCATCTTGTTAATCTTCTAAAAAGAGAATTTATCTCCCTATGGATATTTGTGTACCTGGACTATGTTGTATCGTGGAATATCATTAAACTTGAAAAATGAGTTTAAAAAATAAATGATTTCAAAACATATGTTTCATGTTTCTTTTAATAAGGATTCTACCACTTCCCTGAGAAAATTATTTTCTTAATAAAATATGGATTTAATGTGTGGAAATGTTTCAGCACTCGAATCGTAGGTATGATTCGCGATCGAGGGAAGCTTTATAGTAATTTGGTATAAATGTGTCAGCGCCCGAGTCACATGTATGATTCGCGAGCAGGGGAAGCTTTATAATATTCCGTATAAGTGTGTCAGCACTTGAATTGTAGGTATGATTCGCGATCGAGGGAAGCTTTATAGTAATTTGGTATAAATGTGTCAGCGCCCGAGTCACATGTATGATTCGCGAGCAGGGGAAGCTTTATAATATTCCGTATAAGTGTGTCAGCACTTGAATTGTAGGTATGATTCGCGATCGAGGGATGCTTTATAGTAATTTGGTATAAATGTGTCAGCACCCGAGTCGCAGTTATGATTCGCGAGTGGGGGAAGCTTTATAATATTCAATATAAGTGTGTCAGCACTCGAATCGCAGGTATGATTCGCGATCGAGGGAAACTTTATGGTAATTTGGTATAAATGTGTCAGCACCCGAGTCGCAGGTATGATTCGCGAGCGGGGAAAGCTTTACGACAATTCAGTGATTAGACATTCCTTGTGCGCGCATGAATATTTGGTAATGTTATTGGCTTGACATGTACTTGGTAAAAGGAATGTGTACATTGTTGTTTATTCACAGTAGTTACCTGGATTTTTGTACTTGATACGTATTCCCTGCTCACTGTTCTACATGTCTACTATACTTCATCATATTCTGTCATATATTATATTGTTGGACCCTAGTGAGTGTCAAGTCAACCTCT
>ML390162.1:0-19272 GCA_005239525.1 Nicotiana knightiana | reverse complement strand
ATTCCCTTCTGTTTGAATCGATCTTATATGTGAACCTTGTCACCTCTCGTAAGCACTGGAAATATATGAAATATGAAACAGTTAAAGTGTGGGGAGGTAGGTTAGTTTGTGAGGGGAAGAATTTAAATAAGGAGAAAGGTGCACGTTTGAAAAAATAATAAGAGTCACTTGAAAAAGAAGAAAAAAAGAAGAAGAAAAGAAAAAAGAAATAAATGAACAATTGTGTTGTGTTGAAAGAAAAATATATGTGGTGACTGTTAATGTAATTGTGCTTAAAGAAGTATGGGGTAATACCATTGTTGTGTAGGTGGGGTTGGCTTAATATAAGTCTGAAGTTGAATATGAAAGTATATGTATTAAAGTGCTTAGGGAGGTGTAGTCACTCTTATATCCAAATGTATCCTACCCGTCCCGCAGCCTACATTACAACCGAATAAAGTCCTACTTGATCCTAGACTGAATGAGCTCGATTAGTAGAGTATTACACTACGGGCAAGCATATGGTACGTCTTGTGTGGCATATGAATGTTTTAATTCTGAGAGCGAGTGAATTCTTTCGATCTTGAGTTCCTAAGTGTGCTTAACTTTTATTTTGTGAGGAACTAGCTTTTTGATTTGGTGAGGGCACATGATTCATGACGGAAAGGTAATGTTGTTGACCTCTAAGTTAGAGTAGTTAGTGAATTGTGAATAAAGCATGGTATATGTGAGTCGATTATTGAGGCGAGGATGTCACACCTTTATGCTTGAAATGTTTTAAATATTCTTGGTATAACGTGTTAAGATATTTGCTTAATAAGTTGTGTACATGAGTGTAATTTGAANAAAGTCGGGCACCCCCTGGCGTTAGGGGGGCGTTTTCCCCATAAGGCCAGGCACCCCCAGGCGTTAGGGGGGCGTTAGGGCCCAAACGCCAGGCCTGCACTGGCCTTAAGGGGGCGTTTGGCCCCAAACGCCCGGTGTCCCAGTTTCGGCCAAATTCGAGTTTTGACGAGTTTAAGTATTTTCCGGTTGAAATAGAAGTCTCCTACATGGTTAGGGTTGGCACTAAACATATAAATAGACNCGTTGGGGATGAATTCATTGTGATATTAATATATTTTGGTTGATTAATCTCTTTTTGTTCAACTATGTTCTGATTGTAGTTGATTGAAAGAGATCTCGATTAACTCTTACTATTTATTATATATCTACTTGAGAGAGAGTGAATATTTAGGTAGTTGTTTAACAACACCACTCCCAAAGTATAGATGAAGGTCATAACCGAGGGTTTAGAGGTTAGATTAGAGATAACGGTACCTCGGGTGCAATCTAAAGTGAACTGTATTGAGATCTAGCTAGCGTAACTTGAGAGAGTGCGCCTAGTAAATTATCATAATTACTTGAGAGAGATTTATGATAGTGAGAGCATTCATGATTGATATAGATATCCAATTAAACTATAAGAAATATCCAAGGAAGTATTCACCAATGGGGGAAACCATAACCTTAGACCCTTTTATTATCTTTGTTACATTAAATTGTTAGTTAATTGCTAGTTTATTGTTATTGATTGTAGAATTAGTTAATCATCACCAAATTGATACTCAAAAGTCTTGAGAAACTTGATTAGACAACAGTTTAGTATTTTATAAACTCAATTGATACGTAAATTCCCTGTGGGATCGACTCTGGGCATAATACCCCAGGATTATATTTGCAACGCCCGCTTAGTCTTCTACAAGACATAGTTGAGCGTGATCACCGAGCTACCTGGATCCACGAGCACACGTTAATTTGAAACTTATTTAAAAGGAAAGAAATTATCGGTGCATCATTATGAGGCTGAGATAAGATCTCGATGTCTTCCTCGTTGAATATGAGGGTATCCTCGGGTATATAGTCCCGAGTCCGCCTTTCCCTTGTGATGGATACTTTTGTTTGCTTGAACATGGGACCTTGTGGGATGTCGACCCCTCCAATGATCATGTGAATGATATGCTGTGGCTATTCTGGTTCATTTCTGCTGCTGGCATCTCTTTCTCGAAAGTGATTTTTGGCCCGGTCGCTGAGGAACTCTCAAAGGTGCCATTCGTTGAACAATCGGGCTACCTCTTCCTGAAGTTGTCTGCAGTCCTCGGTCCGGTGCCCATGAGTGCCACGGTATTTGCACGTTAAGTTGGGGTTCCTTTGGGAAGGATCTGATTGTATGGGCTTGGGCCACCTGGTGTCTCCGATCTTGCCTATGGCTGACACGATGCCTGAAGCGTCGACGTTGAAGTTGTACTCTTTCAATCGAGGTGCATCATCCGCTGGTCTCGAATGACTATTGAACCCTTCTTTGCTCATGAGTCCCTGTGAGCTTTGGCCTCGATCCATTCTTCGATCATTTCGAAGTATACTACGCCTTGAAGCGTTTCTTCGATCTTTGACATATGGTTGATACCTTTCCTTGCTCGGCCTCAGCTCCCTTTCCACATTCCTTGGTTCTTTTTCTAAAAGCCTGCTTGGATATACTGAACCCGAGGGGGCTCCCAATTGGGTGTCCTCGACTCTAATTTTGGATTGGTACCTGTTATGGACCAAGTTACGGCGGGATATTCGATCAAATTTTGCTTCAGGTGCTTTGAAGCTATCGAGCTTCGTTCGTTCAAGCCCTGAGTGAAGGTCTGCACTGCCCAGTCATCGGAGACTGGTGGTAATTCCATTCGCTCCATCTGAAAGCGAGATACAAACTCCCTTAACATCTCGTTCTCCCCTTGTTTAATTTTGAAGACATCGGACTTCCTTGTAGCAACCTTGATGGCACCAGCATGTGCCTTCATGAAAGAGTCTGCCAACATGGCAAACGAATCTATTGAGTTCGGGGGTAGGTTGTGATACCATATCATGGCCCCCTTCGACAGTGTTTCTCCAAAAAATTTCAATAAGACGAACTTGATGTCGTCATCCTTCAAGTCATTCCCTTTTATACCAAAAGTGTAAGTGGTATATGTTCATTGGGGTTCGTGGTCCCGTTGTACTTCGGGATATCTGGCATCCTGAACTTCTTCGGAATGGGCTTCAGAGCCGCACTCAATGGAAATGGTTTCTGCACGAACTTCTTCGAATCTACCCCCTTCAAAACCGGAGGTACACCAGGGATCTGATCGACCCTCGAGTTATAGGTTTCTACCTTTTTGTCGTTAGTTTCTATCTTCTTTTCTCCTGATTCAATCCTTTTGGCGAGGTCCTCGAGCATCTTCATAATAGTGGGGTCTGCTGCTGACCCATTGTCACTCGATCTTTCTGGTGCCTGTTCGACTCGAGGAGCTGCTTCCGGTACTGTCGTGCTTGGATTTTTCTGCTGGCTCTGTAGCTGAACAATAGCCACTTGCTGCGCTTGTAACATCTCAAAAATGACTTGTAGGCTAACTTCTCTTTCTTCCCAAGCTGGAGTTCTCTACACTTCGTGTTGGTCACCTTCGCGCACATTTTCGTCAGTATCAGAGCCTACATCGATATGCACAACATTGCGTGAGGCCATATTGAGGGGGAGTGGTGTTGGTACCACCCCAGGATTTTATGGTGGTACACCGGCGATTAGGGTCGCTGCACTGCTCTCTCCATGGGACTCAAGGCCATTGTTTTCACGTGCATTTGCTGAGTTAGACATTCTAAAATCAAAGATTCTTGGACAAGAAAAAGTGTAAAAAATAACTTGTGTTTTCAGAAAATTAGCACCGAAAAATTACTATTATTTTTAACCACACGGTGGGCCCCAAACTGTTTACCTTGAAAATGGTATTAACAATTATATTTGATTTGTGGTTCTAAAAATATGTGATTTATTCTAATACTAGTTGTTAGGTAAGAAAACGCTAAGTGTAAGTAATAGAAAAACGATAAGTAAACCAGTATGATCGCAAGACTAGAAACCTCGAGCTCAGTAATATCGGGCCTGGAGGGTAGCCTTCAACAGTTGTTAATGAGCAATAAGTGAAGAATAATAAAATAAATGCAATAAATGAAGAGCAATAAATCTATAGAGAAATTGTTGAGCATGTTTAGGCAAGAAAACAAAGAATGTTCTATTGTATTGAATATTCATGTCTGTTACAAAATGACAGGGGTCCCTTTTATATAGGAGGGGGGAATCCCAACATAGTACATGTCTAATCATGACAAGAAAAGGCTAATGGTACAACTGTATAATGGCTCAGTACGGACTTGTACTATTCTTGCAGACCTTGTCAGTTCTAACCACGTGCCCTTGGGAATTTCTCGCATTTTCATGACGGTCATCGATTTTCATACTGCCTCGAGGTATGCCGGGATGAGTCCTCGATATGCTCCCTCGAGGGGAGTACTTTGGAGTCGAGCCTCAGATTGTGCTCTGGGCCCCTCGAAACCGGGCTTGGGATGTCATAGAGGCTCTAAAATCGGGCTTCCCCGATTTTGGCCATATATAGATATCAAACATTTTTACCTCACTGAACTCTTTTTAAATTTATATATAGCATATTAGTGTAACAAAAAGAAAGGGATTCTCAAAGTGGGACCTAAAACAATTATTTTATTTGCTTTATGGAAGGGCCGTCACTGACGTACATACCTGTTGAGTATTTGGTAAATAATCACTCTGCTTATAAATTGAACACGTATCGGAAGAGACACCGTGCCTCCATATACATATATTTTTACCACAATGACATGCAAAACTAATTAAAAACTTAGGTTTGTGCTTCTTCTTCTTGAAAGACGTAGAAATTTGTAGCTTCTTTTCAATAACAGCAAAAATACTTCTGCTTTTGTTCAAAAATATTTTTACAGATTGATCAAACAACTCAAATCTTCCGCAAAAAAATATTTTTTAAATAAAAAAAAGTGCTTTTAGTCTTCAAGAAAATTGGCCGAACAGAATATAAGGTTCAAGTCGTAAAAAAATTACCTCAAAGCATAGAGCTATCATGTTTTTTGGGTAGCCCCATAAATGGCAGTTTTAAGTTAACCGGAAAAAAAAAAGACGAAGGAAAAAGCCAACGTTTCTTTTCCTAACTACCCGAAGGTAGATGGGAAATAGAGGTAAAATAGTTGACAGTGTATAGCCGCTATAAAAATAATAGCCTAAAAATTGTACAAAATTTATATATTTTTTGTATATATATACATTTTGTATGTTATATACAAAAATTATATAAATTTTATATTTTTTTTTGACTACATAATGTAAATAGTTTCTGAGACAGGCTAAAAGTGATAATACTCTATTCAAATGTTATTGAATAGGAGCTCTATGAGGAAATCCCTTCCTCCTGCGCTTGCGCTTGATCTCGCCATTCTGAATTGCTTCAAAAGCTTCAATTGCACGTAGCGCGCAACTCGCCTCATTTCTCTTCCTGGATAAGGCTTCCACCTACAAATTCCATCATATATAAGTACATTACTTACGTGCGCTGATAGTATACTTTTTTTAAAAATTTTCGTGTAGTTTAACTTGTGACAACAATTTAATTGTAAAAGAGTAATAAATTATGTCGAGGCTTTGAAGCAGACGATATTCAATTGAATTTGCTAGAGCATTATATATATATATAAGAGTAGACGCATAAAAAATACATCCCATCACTTATAATCCTTAACAATAATAAACTTTATAAAGTTCTTATCAAGTAATTAATTAATCCTTATAATCAATAATTATTAATAATCATTACACTATCATTCTTTGATTTCTTTCTCAATCTGTATAGAGGAGATACAATATGAAGATCGGAATGTAATAATTGAATAAAACTTTGGTGAAGACAGTTGATTGTTTGTTGGTATAATTTAAGAAACTCATTATAAATCCCCTTATATAGGAACTCATTCTATTTTCATTTGGGACAAATTAATAGAACGTACATGTCCAACTTCCAAATCTATGCAACAAAAAAATAAGTAGATGCAATGAACAATAGTGGAACTTGAACCACATGCATTTGGAAAACAACAAATCTAATCGCCTAGATTAAAAATAGTCGAGGGATGTATAACATAAGTTTAATCTAGTGTATCATGTGTATATTCAGTATATAATATATGTATACAGACTAAAAAAAATAAACAACGAATTCAGCCGACTATTTGCGTAAAGATTCATAATTTTTATTAAGCCAAAGTTTTGTTTTACCTTGCAGGCAATACAGCAGAAGCGATACTGGTCAGGGTCATTCAATCTCCTTTTGCAAATATAACAAGTAGCATCTCCAACAATTTGAGAGCCTGACCCACAATGTGGCAGCGGATTTAAAGAGATAACCCATTTCTTGTTGCATTTGTATGGCTGCAATAAACAAACAAACAATAATTAACCCCTCTGTTTCAAATAAGTCGGGGTCGATTATATTTATGTGAAGAAAAAAAAAAAAAAAAGAGACAAAACCTCCCATTCTTCTTTCCTCCCAAAAAATATCAACCAAAACTATGTTTAGTCCTCATCAATCAAATGTTCAAATTAATGTCTAAAGCACGTATACACAATTTGAAATATCTTTTTTCTAGTTGTTGCCCGTAACAAAGTAAAATGCCTTGTGAACCCAAGAAAAGGGACCTGAAAATAGTTATATTCACGAATCAATAATGATAACTATGCATCAGTACCAAACAAGTTGAAGTCGGCTATATATGAATCCTCACTTTTTTTATTTAAGCTCAAGTAATATAATTATTATAGTTATATTCAAGAATAAATTGTTAGAAAATTACCTGAATTTTGGTGCAGTCAATATGAATCTCCATCTCATCGAGGGGAACAACATCTTTGTAAACATGTCGATAAATCTTTAGAAGCTTGTGATCGTTGTGTTTGTCTGAAGAAATGCAATACCTGCATAATGCTAAATCACAGGTAATGCAATACCTGTTCAATTCATTCTTTTGGAGATCATGTACCAAACATGACCCAAAAAATGTCCTCTTTAAAAATGGACCAAGCCATCCTGGCATATTCCTCCTAGCTTCAACAGAGAATTCCCCCTACAAATTAAATATTATCATTATATATCTTAGATCGATTTTGATCGAATTTCAAAAAGTCTTTTATCTAATCAAATTAATGCCATCATTATGTAGAGAAACTAAGACTTTACTACTCTTTTGGTACTTGGCTAAGTTCTAAGAATATCAAATGATGTATATAAATTGGATTAAGATGAGCATATATAACCGCACATATGCAGAGAATACATATAATTTATCATCACAATGTACATTAGATTTTCTTTATGTATCCTTGTTTGAAGGGAAAGTTTTAGAGATACCATAAAGATATATATATATATATAAAAGAGGGTTTTACAAAAGGATTTAGGGTACAATGATCATTTCATTATATGTTCTAGATTCACGGAAATACTCCTTTTTTTTCCTTTAAAAAAATGCTCCTTTTAATGTGAAAAATTAGTAGAATGAACGACTAGAATTAGGCAACATTTATAAGCTTTATATTAATATACAATAGATTCTGATAGAAAAAATTGTACACATCTTTAAAGTAGAATTATAAGTTAAAATCAAGAACCGTTACACATACTAACAAGACGAGTTTTTTTTTTTTCCAAATATGACAAGCAAATGAGACATCCCTTTCTATAAATTAATTAGTACTTGCCAAAACATATAGTCAAAAAAATTGGCATTTTTTTTTGTTAATTTCTTTGATCTTATAATACGCGTCTCCTTTTCAAGAATTGTTACGATCTAGTTATTAATTTCTTTTATTTTGTAAAGACATATCTAACAGGAAAGAAATAGATATCAAGAAAAGACTGTCTAGTATAACTTGAAAATTAACTGAAACTCAAATTTAAACATTGAAAGATTAATTAGTGAAATTTTGAAGTGAAAATAACATGGGCAAGCCCGTTTTCGGGCTGGTAATAAAAAAAATAATCAGCATTTGCAAAGTCATTGAAAAATAGGCACTATTTTAGTAGAAATACGGAAATTTCCAGCATTATTTGCTGGATTATGGAGTTCCTGTGTACAAACTTATAGCATATTATGTTAGAACTCCAGCATATTATGGAATTCCAATACATTATACTGGAATTATATGTAAACAAAATCGAACTCCAATATATTATACTGGATTTTTTCTGAATTTTAGGGTGTTTTTGTTCAGATTTTATCTTTACATGAAAAAGTGGCTAATTACTTTTGGAACTGTGGTTATGTCTTAATTACCAGTTGTAAATCAGACTATTTTGATTTTTACCCAACATTGAATTATTAAAATTCGTGCTATTGAAATCAATTTACTTTACTGTCAGAAACTATTTCTCTCACAAAATTAAATCTAGAAAATTCCTTCAATAGATTTATGTTTTAAAAAGACCAAATGCACAAAACAAGATGATTAAATCAAATTCCGACAAGTTTTATCACTTATTACAACTATTTACCCCTTCTGTCCCAAATTAGTAGTCAAGTTTTGCATCTCGAAAATAAATTTGACTAATCTTTGAAGCTGAATTTAATTCGACTCAATATTTTAGAATTAGAAATTAGTTTTCAAAAGCAATACGAAAAGTATTACAAGTTATAATTCTTCTCATGTCAATACGATAAAATACATCTTAAAATATTGGTCTAAGTTCATATAATTTGAATCTCTAAAAGCGAAACATGACAACTAATTTGGGAGTCTCATTTTGTATTTTCAATCATAATATAACTCTACATAGTATGGACCAAATTCATTTTCTTGAACAATTATTATACCTTTTATACACTATCATTTAAGATCCTATCATACATAATGATATTCTTGACCACACGAAATTTCCTCAACAATCAAAGTAAACATATACAATTTATTTCGAATGAATTAAAATTCTAATGTGGAGTTCACCATATACTACTAATAAAATGCGCATTTTTTTCTGAGGAATTAAAAAATAAATGAATAAATTGGTAATGCTACACATATATATACATACCTGCTCAATTGATTCAAGAGATGATGAACCAGAGCTACTCATTTGATTTTTCTTTTCCAATTTTGTCCTCTCAAAAGTGTTTCAATTTTTCTAAAACGGTATTTGAAAGAGAAGTTATTATAGAAGAAAGGCACAGAAAACTACTACTAGGATTTTATATATATAGCCAGTCTTGTTAAAGTGTAGTAATTGGCTAGAGAACAATGGAAGTACTTAATAAATACAACTGTTTTAGCCAATTTTTGTTTGTTTAGAAGAACATAAAGACAGATGGGACAAAGTTCTCTAACAGCCCGTTACACTGCAACAGCAATGAATTGTAGTACCTTTCTTCCAATTTTACCCTTCGTCTGAAACAGTGACGGATCTAAATATAGATTAGTGAATTTGGTAAAATCCGGAGTTTTGAGGTCAAACCATAGAGAATCAAGCTCGGCAAAAACGAGACTAGGGACCATATAGGCTCATGTATGAATAACAAATACAAATTAAATTAAACATGCGTTTAGAATTCCATATTAAATTAAGAACTCACGACGTTAAAATTTTGACTGGTGGGTTGGTGCTAGAATGGACTAAGTTGTCATTTCATTTTGCTAGCCTGGTAGTGTGAACGCAGACAGATTTTGTAACTCTATGAATTTTTTCCCTTTTCTATTTGTTGTCCTCCATTTTAAGTTCTTTTTCCCAAATAATCCCATCTGTAAAGTCAAACTTTCTCATCACTAAAGTTTTTTCCTGATAAGAGGATCTGTTTACATTATGATTCTTCCTCATTTGTATGAGGTAATTAGATTTCGTAAATTTGCAATCAAGGTAAATTATTAGTAGTCTGGTTATTGTTTTTCTTTTTAAAATAAAGTGCTTACAGAAATTTTTTAAAAATAAGGGTGTTCCTTAATTAGATTTCGAAAATATCAAGCTTATAAGGAAATGAGATAATACCTAATTGATATTTTCTAGTATATATATATATATATATATATATATATATATATATATATATATTGGCGGAGATTTCGATGGACATATTGGGGCTAGTGTTAGGGGTTATGATGATGATGTGCATGAGGGACGTAATTTACTGTTGGATTTTGCTAGAGCTTTTGATTTGGTTATAGCTAATTCGAGTTTTCCGAAGAGGGAAGAGCACCTGGTCACTTTCCGGAATTCAATGGGCAAGACTCAGATTGATTATCTTCTCTGCAGGAAATGCAATAAAGGTATGTGCACTGACTGCAAGGTCATCCCAAGTGAGCACCTCACGACCCTACATAGGCTCCTAATTATGGACCTATAGATCAAGAGGAGTAGGAAGAAGAGGGCGGGGTGCAGGAAACCTAAGATCAAGTGGGGTAACTTGATCAAGGACAAAGCTCATGAGTTAGGGGAGAAGTTGTTGGCAATGAGGGCCTGGATGAGTAAGGGACGCATCTATTATGTGGTTCACGACTGCGTATTGCATTAGGGTAGCTGCTAGAGAGGTCTTAGGGTTCACGAAAGGCTCTCCTGGGGGGTCATAAAGGGGATTGGTGGTGGAATGGAGAGGTTCAAGATAAAGTGGAAGCTAAGAAAATTGCTTATTTAAAGCTAGTGGAGAGTACAAACGAGGAGGAAAAAAAAACTTATCGGGAGTGTTACAAAGGCAAAGAAAGAGGCAAAGTTAGCAGTTACGACGGCTAAGAACGCGATGTTTGCTCGTTTGTACGAGGAGCTCGGGGGCAAAGGCGGGGACAAGAAGTTGTACCGGTTGGCCAAGGTGAGGGAGAGGAAAGCCCGCGACTTAGACCAAGTCAAGTGCATCAAGGACGAGGATGGCAAAGTATTGATGGACGAAGCACTTATTAGGAGAAGATGACAGACATACTTCCATAAATTGTTGAACGAGGAGGGGGATAGAAGCATCGTGCTGGGTGAGTTGGAGCACTCTGAGAGTCGGGGGGATTTTGGGTACTCGTTACAGTAGAGGAGGTGGAAGGGGCGATGCGTAAGATATGCAGGGGTAGAGCGATGGGGCCAGAGGAAATCCCAGTGGAATTCTGGAAGAGCGCCGGGCGAGCAGGTTTGAAGTGGCTCACTGGACTGTTTAGTGTTATTTTTAAGACGAACAAGATGGCCGAAGAATGGAGGTGGAGTACGATGGTTCCGCTTTACAAGAACAAGGGATATCCAAAATTACAATAATTGTAGGGGTATCAAGTAGTTGAGTCACACTATGAAGGTTTGGGAGAAGGTGGTGGAGGCCAGGGTAAGAAGGTGTGTGTCTATTTCCGAGAATCAGTTTGGATTCATGCCTTGGCGTTCGATTACGGAAGCGATTCATCTGGTAAAGAGATTAGTGGAGCAGTACATGGAGAGGAACAAGGACTTGCATATGGTATTTATTGACCTTGAGAAAGCGTACGACAAAGTCCCGAGGGAGGTCCTGTGGAGGTGTTTGGAGGTTAGCAGCGTTCTGGTAGCGTACATTAGGGTGATTAAAGATATGTATGATGATACTAAGACTCGAGTGAGGACTGTGGGTGGTGACTCGGAGCATTTCCGTGTGGTGATGGGGTTGCATTAGGGATCGGCTCTTAGCCCATTTTTATTTGCCTTATCGATGGATGAACTGTCGCGACACATCCAAGGAGAGGTTCCTTGGTGCATGCTATTTGCCGATGATATAGTGTTGATTGACGAGACGCGAAGCGGAGTTAACGCGAGGTTGGAGGTTTGGAGACAGACCTTGGACTCTAAAGATTTCAAACTGAGTAGAACCAAGATAAAATACTTGGAGTGCAAATTCAGTGACAAGACCCATGAAGCAGACATAGAGGTAAAGCTTGATGATCAAGTTATTCCTAAGAGAGCGAGTTTTAAGTATCTCGGATATATTATCCAGGGTAACGGGGATATTGACGAAGATGTCACACATCGCGTCGGAGTGGGATGTATGAAGTGGAGGCTCGCTTCCGGTGTTTTATGTGATAATAATGTGCCGCCAAGATTTAAGGGTAAATTCTATAGAGTGGTGGTTCGGCCGGCTATACTGTATGGGGCTGAGTGTTGGCCAGTCAAGAACTCCCACGTGCAGAAGATGAAAGTAACAGAAATGAGGATGTTGAGATGGATGTGTGGGTGTACCAGGAGAGATAGGATTAAGAATGAGCTATCTGGGACAGAGTGAGAGTAGCCTCCGTGGAGGACAAGATACTGGAGTCGAGACTGAGATGGTTCGTACATGTTAAGAGAAGAAGCATTGATACTCCTGTCAGTAGGCGTGAGAGGTTGGCCATGGAGAGTTTGAGAAGAGTTCGAGGTAGGCCTAAGAAGTACTGGGGAGAGGTGATTAGACAAGACATGGTGCTGCTTCATCTCACTGAGGACATGACCCTTGATAGGAGGGTGGAGGTCGAGGATTAAGGTAGAAGGTTAGTGGGTAGTTTTTAGTTGTTCACCGATAGTCTTAGTAGCACGCATGTCCCTTCATATTCTTAGATTACGTTATGTGGTTTTGTTCGCCTCAGGTACTGTATTCCCTGTTGCTATTATTTGGTACTACTTATCCTTTATCTCTTCTTTTTTTCTTTTCACTTCCTTATTTCTTCCTTCCTTGCTTTCCTCTTCTTCTTCTTACCCTTCCTGAGCCGAGGGTCTATTGAATATAGCCTCTCTACCTGCATTAGGTAGGGGTAAGGTATGCGTACAGACTACCCTCCCCAGACCCCACCTGTTAATATCATACTGGGTTTGTTATTGTTGTTATAGTGATATTCTGGATATACAATTTATTTTCCGAGATATCGGTATGTTACACAATGTTATAGCAGACTTAGAGCTTGATCGGCATTTTATTACAACTTATAGTTGAATATTAATTAATCAATAATTTGTGAAATTTAACATTGCTTAATTGGCAACTCGACATAATTACTTGGAAGGGTTGCATTCCCGTATGATCACGATTTACTCACAATAATAGTAAAACCACAAAACTCTTTTCCATCATAAAGTAACTAAATATTACACACTATAATATTACAGTTATACAACTATTTTTTGTCACTTTTCTATATTCTTAGCAATACAGACATAGTTCAGTTACCTTAATATAATTAAAGTATAATTTCATGATTTTACTATAAAATTCAATTACTTCACTTGAGAAAATAGTCGCATCATTTTTATGTTGATACATAAGTTCACTTGTAATGACCCGACTTGTCTTTTTGAGAATTTACGTCTTGTTTGGCGGTTTAAGGTCTCGAACAACTTTGTAATATGTATTATGATTTGCGTGTGTGGTCGAGTTTGATTTTCGGATGATTCGGGATCAAATTGAAAGAACAATTCTTGTTTTAGAAGTTTACGTTAAAAGCGTTGACCGTAGTTTGACTTTTGTGCAAACGACTCTGAAATGAAGTTTTAATGATTTCAATAGTTTTGTATGGTGAATTTGGACTTAGGCGTGCATACAGATTTGGATTTGGAGGTCCGTAGGATAATTTGAAGCATTTTGGCGAAAATCAGAAAGTTGAAGTTTTAGAAGATTGAGAAGTTTGACTGGGAGTTGACTTTATTGATATCGGGCTCGAATTTCGATTCCGAAAATTTGAATAGCTTCGCTATGTCATTATGAGTTGTATGCAAAATTTGAAGTCATTACAGATTAACTTGATAGGTTTCGGCACGAGTTTTGGAAGTTAGAAGATTTGAAAATTCATAAGTTCGATTGAGGTGCGATTCGTGGTGTTGATGCTATGTTTCAAGATTTGAGGCCTCAAGTAGATTCGTGTTATGTTTTGATACTAGTTGGTATGATTTGACTGGGTCCCGAGAGGCTTGGGTGTATTTGGATCATTGGTTGAGAGACTAGTAAAATTAAGAAATTTGGAGTTTGACCATGGTCAATATCGGGTCAATACAACCTCTTTCCAGTGTTTTGAGTGCACGAGTAGGTCCGTAACCTGTTTTATGATTGAAATTCATATATGATTTATGTTCGAGAGGTTCCAGATGAGTTTCGGGGTGGTTTTAGATCATTTCAGTGAAGTTTGGGATTGTTGGTGTCGGTACTTCGCAATTGCGAACTTTTTGTCGCAATTGTGAACTCAGCATTTGTAAACTTTTGGTCGAAATTGTGAATTTTTGTTTGCAATTGCAAACCTAGTCGCAATTGCGAATATGTGGTCGCAATTGCGAACATGTGGTCACAATTACGAACTCCGCAATTACGAATCTAGGCAGAATGTTAAGGGGTCGAAGTTGAGCATTTTTCTTCATTTATTTTGAGTTGGAAGTATCGGTTTTGGGCGGTTCTGGAGGGATTCTTCACGAGTTTAACTTTGGTAAGTGTTCTTCATCCGTAGTTGATTATATTTCATAACTTCGTGGTTATATTCATCATTTATTTGAGAATCTAATGGGGAATATTGAGAAAAAATGTGAAATCTTTCAAAAATGTAAAATGAAGATTTGAAGGGCGATTTGATATTGGAATTTGATAATTTTGATATGGTTGGACTCCTATCGGAATGAGTGTTTAGATTTCGTAAATTTTGTCTGGTTCCGAAATATGGGCCCCGGGTTGACTTTCAGATTGACTTTTTAATGTAAAATTTAAATTCGACGTTCCGAAATTATTTCCGACGAATTCTAATGATGAAATTATTTTGGCTAGATTTGAGCCGTCCGGAGGTCGTTTCACGCGAGAAGACCATTTTAGAGTATCAGACTAACTTCGTAAAAGTAAGTATCTTGCCTAACTTTGTGTGGGGAAAACTACCCCTTAGGCTTTGGATTGATGGTATTATTTAAATTATGTGAAAAGCGTGTCCACAATGTGACGAGTGTCTACACTAACTTATATGTGGTATTTTACCGGATTAGACTGTTAGGCTTCTTTCATACAATTAATTGTAGTTATCGTTTCATGTTATATCTTTTACCGTTAGGATTGCTCTTACGCGCTTTACTTGAAGTTATTAGTACATGTTCCATCTTTCATGCTGAAGTTCATCCTTATGTGCTAATTGATGATTGTAATTATTTGATGAATTCATGTGTTATCTACTACTTGCTTTAACTGTTATTGATTCTCAAAAAATTGTATCTTGACTTATGGATTATCATTCCTTGCTATTGATTTCGTGAGTTATCGTGTAACTATCTCATCAGTTGTGATTTCTTTGTGTAGTCTTGTTATTTCTTTTGATTTTATGGTATGTCGTAGTTGGTTGTAAATTATTTGCTCAATTTATGTTGCTCGGGGAGCAGGTTGCACACCGCAACAATATTAAAAATGATGATATGTGTGTATCGGGTTGCACGCCGCAACAATATTAAAAATGATGATATGTGTCGAATCGGGTTGCACGTCACAACAATATTGAAAATGATAATATTTGTGGGATCGAGTTGCACACTGTAACAGTAATGAAAATGTTGAAATGGCGGAATAAGGATGGATTATGATATTGACAGATTATTATATGGAGGGGTCAGGTTATGCGCCGCAACGGATTATGTGCATTGTATTCACTGTTGTATTGTGTTAGCTTGCAGTATTTATCATACGAGATTCTGAAAACAGATATTTTGGATTTACTGATTTCGAGGTTTGTGTTGTTTCCATTAGCTTACTGCTTTGCCGTCATTCCCTGTTTTCCCTTTTATATTACTACCAATTTGGTGAATTGATTTTTAAGATGGATTTACTACGTTGAGTCATTATTTCTTACTCTGTTGAGTTGCTGGTAACATATTGGTTTTAAGTAAAAGAATTTTAACGTACTTTACCATTCTTAACAGTTGTCGCATTTCACTTTGATTGATTTTCTCAAAATTAAACTCCTTACCCTATCTGATGTTCTACCTTACTTGAAAAGAAATTGTTATCTTATTTTAATTTAATAAATCCTATATTAAATCAGTAGCTTACCCTATGCTTAATTTTGATTTCTTCACCCAAATGATTTCAAAAATAAACTCATTTTTCTCAATTGATTTCCTACTTTATACTAGGTTGTTATTATGTTTCAATGTATGAGATTAAATTTCCTCAACATTTAAAAGTAGTATTTGATACGGGTACAAGATATATGGTAGCACGTAAATTTTGCCGTGCGAAAATAATTTGAAAAATATGGGCACAAGGTGCCATGTGTGTAAGGTTTGAGAGTTATGACATAATCTGAGATTACATGATGTGATACTCGGGGTAATTCTTATTGAAATTTGTGCATTTATAATGATTTGATTTTTGTATTGTCATCGATTTTTCTTACTTGAACACATTCATATTTCATCTGTACCCCGACTATGTTGTTATTTAATTAATTGAATGTTGTTGCCATTCATGCTCTCATTATTTTCACTGTTAACTGAAATTTGAAATCTTTTTAATTTTGGCCTTATATTGATATTCCTTCCTTGTTAGTTTTATGTCATATCATGCACAGGTTTTCATGTTCGGTAGGTGTGTTGATCTGGCCTCGTCGCTACTCTATCGAAGTTAGACTTGATACATATTGGTACCGTTGTGATGTACTCATGCTACGCTTTTGCACATTTTTGTGCAAATTCAGGTATTTATGATCGAATTGGTTGAAGACTTATGTCTGCGCTGCTGGAGACTTCAAGGCATACATGTTCGATGTTCGCAAGCTCCGAAATCATCACCTTCATTTGTATTTTATTTTCATTGTCTCCTACTATTCCGGAACAATGATGTACTTCTTATTTATAATTACTCTTAGAAAGGCTTGTGACTTGTACTATCGATTTTGGGATTTTGTAATTGAGATTGGTTAGATACATTTTTACGGAAATTATTTAATTTATTGCAGTTAAGTTAGTTAAATTCCATTTGTGACCCAACTTTTTCGAAGAAATTTTTGGATCGTGACATACTACGTATAATTAACCCAACCCTTTCGAACTCTTTATTTTGACCAGCGCCAAGAAACAAGAAAAGAAAATGTGACCATTCTTATTAAGAAACGAAATCTCCTAAGACAAATTACTTAACCAATTGTGTGTAGAATGCATTAAATAATTTCCCCCCAATGTCAAAAGGAAGAAATTAAAAACAAGCAATTTTCTCAATACGTCAAACTCGTGAGGTGTAAGTGCACCTATAGTCATTTTCAGGAATACTACTTACACATTAGTCAATATTTATTTTATTCTGAAATTTTATCCTAAAAATTTTAACTTCAGAATAATTCAGGACAAATTTATCCTAAATAACTAAACTAAAAAACTAAAATTAAGAATGCACTGACTAATTCCTAAATAACAACCTTTTAAAATGACTATTTGATATCATTTCTACAACTCGTGAATGGCTCAACATTGTCTTCAGGTTGAATTCAAGGTTTTACGTATGTGGCAAAATACTAAAATGTTGTATATCCATTAATTTTGTAGGTTGAATATAATGAGTGTGAAAAAAAGATTCGCACATTAAATTTTAATATAAAATTATATATAAAGTGTGAGTATACTCCCTTTAATATTTGTCTGCTTTAAAATTATCAACATACGTGCATGTTTGCTCCAAAGCGGGCAAATATTACTATGTTACCAGCTTTTTCTGGTTCACTTATCCCAACAAAACTCAAATCTTTCCCCAAGATAGATTAGAAATGAACTTGAAAGATCATAAAATTTAAAAGGATGGGAGTTTCATATTTTTATCTTGTGACGAGGATCTTCCTTTGATAATAGAAGACATAAAAATTATTAAGTTTATTAGCAAAAGGTGGTGGAATGATTGAAATTACCATATTTTTATCCAAAAGTCTCGTGTTCAAATTTTAAAAAAATAAAAAAGGCTTAAAAATACTACTCAACTTTCAGAAATAGTTTATCGATACCATCCGTTAAAAGTTTGCTATTTCCATGCCACTATCGTTACACATTTGTCCCATCTATGCCATTATTTGACTAACGGCTCAATTTTTTTTTTTAAATATTTATGACACCCACATTTTCACGTATTCTGTCATTATTGGTTCGAATTAACCATGCCCCACTTAAAACTTACCCACCGGCGATGCCACCAGCAGCGAGAGACTTGGCGATACTGCTTTAACTCCTTCGCTCGCAATCTTAGCTTCTTCCTCCGACGCCATTTTAAACTCGCCGGAACCCTAGCTGGAGAAGTATTCACGGTGTGTTCGTCAGTATTCGCTGGCGATCGAGAGAGAAGATAGGGAAGGGGGGAAGGGAAGGGAAGGCAGTGGGCACTGGGTTTGGGTAGATGGACCTGACCAATGTTAAAATTAAGCGGGGCATGAGTTAATTCGGACCAATAATGACTAGACACGTGGAGGGTGTTATAAATATTAAAAAAAAAAACTAAGCCGTTAGTCAAATAATGGGTGTAATAATAGTGACATTGAAATAGCAAGCTTTTAACGATGGCATCAATAGATCATTTTTTAAAGTCGAATGGCATTTTTAGGCTTTTTCGATTGAAAAAAAAGATTTTTCTTATAAGAAATGATTTGACCCCCTTCTAATAAGCTTACGAGATGTAAAGTGTAAACTAGTGAATTTCAGATACTGAATGATTAAATAAGCAAAAGAAAAACAGTAGAATAAACGAAGTGTCACTTTGTGCTTGATCGATCTAATATTACTCTGTAAATATCTTTTATGTCATTAGTATACAACTTAAACTTTTTTTAATTAATTGAAAAAAAAATATTTCGTTAATACAATTTAAGCCTCTACTTTACATTTTTATTGTTCTTCGTCCATCATTGTTTCAGTTTTGAATTGTTTTTATGGAGTAGTACTGACCTTACCATCCGAGTTTAACCATCCAAATCTTCATTATTCTCAGTTTGCATGTCTTCTACGTTGTTATTTCCTTTTGATACGACATATTGTAATTATATCTAGGTGATGACGGAAACAAAAAACAATCGACCCAGTGTAATCCCGCAAGTAGAGTCTATGGAGGATGCAATGTACCTTACCCTTATCTTGTGTGAGGTACATATGTTGAATCCGATAGACCCTCGGTTAAAAAAAAATATTTTCAAAGCAAGTTTGAAAAATACAAAAGTAAAAAAATTAAGATGAAAATAGTGAAAAAAAAGTATTGACACTAAAATAGTAAAGGTGATGGAACCAAGAACACAAAATATTTAGCATTGAAACACTTGAAAACGCTTTCCCAAAAGCAATATTTCTTCTCTCTCCTTCACGAGATTACTATGAAATTACATCCAAAAAAATGCTTTTAAAAAAGTCAAAATTCAAATGACAGATAATAATAATAATAATAATATAGTATGAAATATGATAATTAATGCTTATTTCCGTTTTGTGTTTC
>ML390157.1:3880-23919 GCA_005239525.1 Nicotiana knightiana | reverse complement strand
AAAAAGATACACACCTCCAAATTTTTATTAATTTGTGCTAGTGAAAATATAGAAGTGCTTAATTGAAAAATGGCTATGTTGAATATGAATTGTGGCAAGGGAATTGGTTGAGAAGAATATGTGTTGATTTGTGAAGGTAGTGTATTAAAGTGCTTAGGAGGGTTAGTCACTATTCCTAAATATATTCTACCCGCCCCTTAGCCTACTTTACAACCTTAAAAGTCCTAACTGATCCTAGATTTGGCTAACTTGAATTAGTGGAGATCTACACTACGAGCAAGCTTATGGTACGACCACGAGATGCACATGAATTCTTTGTGAGAGTGAGTGAATTTGTTCAATTGTGTAATGTCCTTAAATTATGTTTAAAACAATATTTGAATGTGTGGACTAGTTATATTCACTCTTTTGTTGTTGGTGAGGGCACATGATCTCATGAACGATTGGTAATGTCATAACTTTCTTGTTGGGTAGGTGCGTGAATTGAGAGGGCTTAGTGGTTGCAAGTCGACTCTTGAGGTTAGGTGGTTGCAATTAGGTTGTTGGTGTGATTGATTAAATTGTTACACTTGGGCATGTTTAAAGAAGGGAAAGAATGTGAAATTTTATATGTTCATACTTGATTTCCGGTATCGATCATAATTAAGGGGTAATGTGTGTGATTGAAAAGTAAAATACTCCTTGTTAATGAAATGTTGCGTGTTGAAGGATATTGCACGAGGACGAGCAAAAGTCTAAGTATGGGGTGTTGATGCGTAGCTAGAATTCATGGTTTTAAGCATTATATACCTTACATTTTGTGTGAAATTGTGATAAAAATACACGTTATATGTGCATAATGGAGTCTATTTCATGTGTAGGTGAATTGGAGATGGAAGCTGAGCTAAATGGGTGCATAAACGTCAAAAATACACTCAAGAGTCGAAAAGGAGTGACCCGGGCCATAGCCGGGCGTTTTGGCCCTAAAGCCTGGAACACCCAGGCGTTACTGGGGCGTTAGACCCCAAACGCCAAGCATAACCAGGCGTTGCTGGGGCGTTAGAGCCCAAACGCCATGCCTGCCCAGGCTATAATAGGGCGTTTGGGGCTTAACGCCTGGGGTTCCTGTCCGATCAATTCCGAGTTTTGAAGGTTGTAAATGTTTCCCAGTTTGAATAGAAGGCTCCTATAGTAGGGTTTGTCCCAAACATATAAATAGACCCAAAAACACAACTTTGAGAGGAGGATTCCATCTTGGAGAGAAAATACACACAAGATCATTGAGGAAGCAAAGGATTATCACTTTTCTTCATCTTATTCTAGTATTTTCCATGTATGCAACACTTATGAAATTGTTTGATTTTAGCATGAGTGGATAAACACCCATTGTTCTGGGGTTGTGGTTTATCCATGAATATTGTTATTCGACATTAATTTAATCTTGATTATAGTTCACCCAATATATGATTGTTTCTTCAATTCTGCATTTAATTGCTTAATTTTCTGGCCAGTAGTTAGGTTCTATATACTATCTATGTTATACTTGGGAAAGCGGTATATAGATTAGAGAAGAATTGAAGAGAGCACGATCTTAAACCTTCAGGGGAGCGGATTTGTGGTTAGGATAGGAATATACCTAGTCACCGTTCTTAATTAAATATCGTAATCTTAGTGCGTTCTAATAGATTAATTTCATAGGAATATAGGCGTTAATCTATTGAGAATAGGCGAGTAGTACTTCGGGAGAAGGCTACGAGAGCAATTATCGATTAATTAGCAACCATGAGTGAATTATATGAAAGGGAGAGTTAATTAGAATGCAATACGAATGGTGAATTGATCTCTACCCTGGAATATTTGTCTCTACTGAATACACACAACAATATTCTTGTCACTTGATAATTAGTTCTTTCATAGAATAGTAGTATAAAATAGTTACATCCCTGGATTTTAATTTGGCTTGATTAAATAAAAATTAGAGTGATTTGGCAAATAGTTTACACAAGTCCCTATGGGTTTGACATTCGATTTAGCATTATATTACTTGCTACGACCACGTATACTTGCACGTGCGTCTGAGACCAACAGTCGACTTAGACCCTCAAGAACCTCGTCGAAAGGATCCTTCGTCAGGCCAAGATGACTTAATATTAATTACACTACCATTGCAAAAACAAACTCACATGAAAATAATGAACAACAACTAACAATTACGCTAACTCCCAAGACAAATAAAGAAAATAACTACCAATTTTTTCTCTCTACATATATACATGTACAAGGGAACCTTCCCCCCACCCCACACATAAAATGAGAACATGTCCTCATGGAAATTAACGTAAATAGAGAGGTAAGGGACTTCCCTGAACGCTCAGTCCTTGTCGGAGACAGTCCCTGGGTCAAGATGACAAGCGCGACCTAAGGCTCGGAGCCAACCCATGATTTTCTTGTCAGATTTCTTCTGCTGGGTAGCTACAACATCAACTCGCGCACCTAGGTCGGTGACCAAAGTGCGCAGTTCTACCATATCTGCTCCAGGTAGTCCAACCTATAACTCCGACGAGCTCTAGACGGGCCCTCCACCTCAGTAGCCTGCGCTTGACTGTGTTGCTCCCCTCCATCTGTTCGTGCTCCTCCTCCGCATGTTGTTGTGGTTCCTCCTCAGCTTCCTCATCCGATTCATTCTCCTCCTCAACATCATCAGCGGCCATTGCTTCCTTGCCAATTGTGAGTCTATCAGCTCTGAAGGAATACGCCATTAGCACTCTGCCATTGACCGCCAAGTTCTATGGTACTCCAACTGCAAGGCACAATCTGGTGACTAGAGATGGGAAGAATAAACCATATCTCTGAACCTTACAGCGGATGAACATCTCCTCATACATAAGCCTGGCCACGTCAAAATCACGGCCCGTCATGAAGCACCAGATTAAACACCCGCGAGGAATGTTCACCTCCGAGGTGTTGTGGGATGGGAGTAGGCGGTTGTTAATCAGGTATAGCCAACATTTAGCCTCAAAGGTGAGGGCTAAAGAGTGAAACTTCTGCCCATACTTGTACTATTTTATCTCAGCATTCGAAGAACAAATGGTTGGAAGGAACGTATCCCACTGAGTATAGCGCCGACCATATGCTTCATAGCCATCCTCGTACATATCCATCAGTCCTGGCAACCGGTAGACGTCCGAATGGCCTCCACAGAGGCGTTTACCTGCTTCTCCTCACCATGACCACATGATTGTTGTGTTCTAGGCAGTTCGCATAAAATTCCCTTACTATCATGGCATTAGCCTCATCGGGATCTTCAAAGAACACATCTAATCTCCTCCGCAACAACTCATTATACATTCTTTGGTAGTAACGCCGGAGTGAGTAATATCTATGCCACGTTCAGGTATGGCTACCTTAGATTCCTTTGCCGCGAACCTATCCCGAGCCTTAACGGATACAAATTTATTGCTGTTGAAAGGTCGAGTGTCAACGGACTTCCGTGGCCTTTCAGAAGAACGACATGCTTGTCTGCTTGAGGAGGAGCTGGTGGCTTGACGCTTTTGGGATGCCATTATACCTGTGGTGTAAGGAGTGAGAGGTGTGAGAAGTGTATAGGAGGGTTCTTGAGTGTCTTGAGCTTTAGAGGGGAGAAGGGTTCTTTTGCTTTTGTTTTACTTTGTGTAGGATAAGGGAGGAGAAGGGTTTGAGAAGAAGAGGAGTTTTTAGGGGAGTGGGCAGATGTGATGGGGAAAGTGGGGGGATGTGATGACCCAAAAGGTCATCTTGTGTAATTTAGCAAAAATTATGTTTCGAGGCCCCGAAAGCCTCTGTTAATCTCACCTCGATGTGCGTGCACATCCCGAGCGCGTAGCCGGGAAGTCTTTATGTGTAAATGTGTTGAACAGTCGAATTTATGATAATTAATGGAATAAAGTTGACTTTGGTGAACATTTTTGGTAAACAGACCCGGACCCGTGATTTGACGGTCCCGGAGGGTCCGTAGGAAAATATGAGATCTGGTCGTATGCCAGGAATCGATTCCGAGGTCCCAAGTCCGAGAAATGAATTTTTAAAGAAAATTATTTTCTAAAAATAAGAAAGACTTTTGCAAAATGAACTTTGATGTGAAATCTGTGTTACCAATCCCGTATATTGGTTTCGGAGCCCGGAACAGGTTCAATATGTGTTATGAGAGTTATCTGTAAAATTTGGAAAGAAACGGACTTGGTTTGACGTGTTTCGGATCAAAATTGGAGAATTTAGAAGTTTATGAAATTTGAGAAAATTCTATAGATTTTGGAGTTTAATTCATTGTTTTTGATGTTACTTTGGTGGTTATATTACTCGAATAAGTTCGTAGGATGATTTTGAAGTCGTGTGTATATTTGGTTTTGAGCCCCGAGGGCTCGGGTGAGTTTCGGGTAGGTGTCGGGGTGCTAAACTTAGGAAATTTCTAGTGTTTTTGGGCTGTTCTGGTGTTCTCTAATTTGGTCTCCCCGATCGCGGTGTGATTCACGCGATCGCGATGTTCATATGGATGGGAGTTGGGAAATTACCCTATGCGAACGCAGGGCCTTAGACGCGATCGCAGAGCCTGGGGGTAGTGCTCTACGCGATCGCGAGGGGCCTCACGCGATCACATAGTGTTAAAGGGATCTGTGGGCAGGGCAACATGTTGCTCTAAGCAAACGCGATCGCTTGGTCGCGATCGCGATGGTCAGTGTTCAGTACTCCCGCGATCGCAGTCCCTTGTTCGCGATCGCGTAAGTCTTAAACCCAGTACTCTCCGCGATCGCAACTCCCTTTCCGCGATCGCGTAGAGTAAATTCGCCCAGTGATTTTAAAGCCTTAAAAACAGAATGCTATTTCGGGATTCTTCATATTTTCACCCTCTCCTTCTTCTCCAAGCTCCATAGCTTAGTTCCAAGTTACTCTTCCTCCATAACCACTTAGATAAGTGATCTTAACTCTAGTTTCTTCCATGTTCCTTCATCAATCATTAGAATCTAGGCCTAAAAACATGAAATCAAGAGTAGAAATTGGGGGTTTTGGGTAGAGTTAGGGCTTTTGAAAATTTTGGGAATTCAGTCTCATTTTGGGGTCGGATTTCAAAACAAATTGTATGTTCGGGTTCGTGGGGGAATGGGTGATCAGGTTTTGGCCCAAACCTCGAGTTTGGACCAAGCGGGCCCGGGGTCAAATTTTGATATTTTGGGAAGAATGATGGGAAATGCATATTTAGGCTTTGGGATTGAATTATTGAGTCATTATTGATATTTTTGAGTAGATTATGTCTAGATATTATTTTTTTGGAGTTGGATTCGAGAGGGAAAGCAGTGCTAGAGGCTTGATTTGGATTCTTGGAATCGAGGTAAGTGTTTGGCCTAACCCTAGCTTGAGGGAATAGGTGTTGAATCATATGTGCTACGTGTTATTATCATGTTCAATGTATAGGTGAGGTGACGAGTACCTATACCTTGTTGTCAAGAATACCCGTGAGTCATATCTTATGGTATATGTGTTTTTCTTCGATATCCACTGTGTTATGAAGTAGCTTCTATTTTGGAGATTATTCAATTGTTGGAAATACTTGGTTGTGAACACTGTTGATTAGTTTTTTGGTTGAGAATTATTTTGGCTATGTTGTACGTTCAGTGAGATTGGTTATAGCTGGGTCCCTTGCCGGGACGGTGATATTTCTGTTATTGTTCCCTTGCCGGAATGTTGTAAATTATGGTTTGTATTGTGGTTCTTCCTTGCCAAATTGTTGTTCTGGTTATTTGGGTGAGGAAGAGCGTAAAGCATGAAGGGTGATTCCATGCCATGATTTATATTTAAAAGCACGAAGGTAAATGCTGTGCCGATATTGTGATTTAAAAGCACGAAGGGTGATGCCGTGCCATGATATGAGAGATAATGCACGAAGGATAATGTTGTGCCATAATTTTGTGAGGTAAAATCACGAAGGGTGATGTCGTGCACTTGTTTTGGTGAGAATGAGAGTAAAGCACGAAGGGTGATGCCGTGCACTTGTTTGTTCTCTATTATTATTCTGATACTAGACGGTTGCCATGTTCTGTTACTCAATAAGTGTTTTTCTCCTTTGTACCCTGGCATGTTCTTCCCGTATTTGTACTTAACTGTTTACTTTCTGTCGTTATTCTATTATATATTATTGAATTGCACAGGTGTTTATTATTTTTCGTGTCCTAGCCTCGTCACTACTTCGCCGAGGTTAGGCTCGGCACTTACTCAGTACATGGGGTCGGTTGTACTGATGCTACACCTGCACTTATTTATGTTGTGCAGATTACGGTACCGGATCCGGTGGACAGTGATCGAGGGAGTGTCCTTCAGTCCACAAGCGACAATGAGGTAGTCTTGCAGGCATCTGTAGGCCTTGGCGTCACCTCCTATCTCATTCCTTTTTATTTATCTCTTCTCTTGTACTTCCGAGACAGTTGTATTGTTTTGTTCAGACTTTGTTTTTAGCAAAAATCTTAGACAGTTCGTGAGTTTGTGACACCAGTCTTGTGGGTGTGTTTAAGGAAATTTTTGTACGAATTTTTATTTAAGATGTTGAATTTCTTACTTTCCACTTTCTTATATCTATTTGTTCTTATATATCACTTTTGAAAAGGTTAAACAACAAAGGAATAAATCGGAATAACTAGTAATGTTGGCTTGTCTAGCGAGTTCAATATTAGACGCCATCACGGCCTAAAGGTGGGATTTTGGGTCGTGACAAGTTGGTATCAGAGCACTACGTTGCTTAGGTCTCACAATTCACGGACAAACTTGTAGAATCTGAGGGATCGGTACAGAGACGTCTGTACTTATCTCCCGGAGGCTGCAAGGTTAGGAATAACTTCACATTTCTTCCTCTATCGTGCGGTTTGAATTCTAAATGCTAACTTATTTTCTATTCTATTCTCTCGCAGATGGCGAGAATGCGTGCTTCCTCATCTACTGATCAGCAGCCCGATCCTCCTATTGCAGCTCTTGCGAGGGGCCGAGGCCGAGGCCGTGCTAGAGGCCGAGACAGAGCTAAGGCTCAACCCAGAGCAGCAGCACCAGCGGAGGACCCACATGTATACTTTTCCGGTGACGTTTCTGCTCAGGCAGTTCCAGTTGGACCAGATCAGGTCCCGGAGGGGTTCATTGCCACCCCGGTTCTTCAGGACGCTCTGGTCCATTTAGTGGGCCTTATGGAGAGCGTGGCTAAGGCTGGTCTTCTTCCTACTGCGCCAGCTATCTCTCAGGCTGGGGGAGGGACCCAGACTCCTGCTACCGGCACACCATAGCAGATAGCTCCTCAGTTCCAGACTCCAGCACCTCAGGCAGCTGGAGCAACTTAGCCGGATTTTGTGGCACATGCAGTTAAGGGGGCAACCATGTCTGCTGATGCTTTGTGGAGGTTGGATCTGTTCACCAAGCTATTTTCTACTACATTTACTGGTGGATCATCACAGAATCCCTATGATATCTTGAGCAGTTGCTATGAGGTTCTTCGAAACATGGGCATCGTGGAGTCCAATGGATTTGATTTTGCTACATTCCGTCCTGGTACCGCCAAGACTTGGTGGAGGGACTATTGGTTGACCAGGCCAACTGGGTCTGCACCATTGACTTGGTCTTAGTTCTCCGAGTTATTATTGGAGAAGTTTCTACTAGTTACTAAGATGGAGGGTCTTTGGAGGCAGTTTGAGCACCTCCAGTAGGGATGTGTGACTGTTACACAGTATGAGACCGGGTTCATTAATTTAGCCCGACATGCTATCATGATACTCCCCACTGATCGTGAGAGGGTGAGGAGGTTTATTGAGGGTCTAGCTTGGCCTATTAGACTCCAGATGGCCAGAGAGACAAGTACTGATATTTCATTCCAGGAGGCGGCCAATGTGGCCAGGCGTATTGAGATGGTCTTATCACAGGGCAGTTGGTCAGGGGTCTGACAAGAGACCTCACTATTCCGGTCATTTCAGTGGTGCCTCATCTGGAGACAAAGATTCCTTTGGCAGAGGTCATCCTCCTAGGCCATTCCAGTCGACGCTTCAGGTATCCCGCAGTGCACCATCAGCTCCTATCAGTGCACCGCCGCTTCAGGGCTTCCATGGTGGTTATTCTGGTCGACAGGGACAATTTCAGGGCCAGCAGCCTCAGCAACAGAGGGCTTGTTACTCTTGTGGTGATCCAGGGCATATTTCTAGGTATTACCCCCGAGCTTCTAGTAGTTCTCAGCATCAGGGTTCTCGTGCTCTGATTCTCGCACTAGGTGCACCCCCACCCCCTCAGCCAGCTAGGGGTGGAGGTCGAGGTGCCAGAGGTGGAGGTCATACTCATAGAGGTGGAGGACAGGCCATGAGAGGTAGAGGTCAGCCCGCAGTAGGTCGACCTAGAGATGTTCAGATCGGAGGGGCTTCGCCCCGGTGCTATGCCATTCCTGCCAGGCCGGAGGCTGAGGCCTCTGATAAAGTTATTACAGGTATGGTTTCAGTTTGCAGCAGAGATGCTTCGATTTTATTTGATCTGGGATTTACTTTTTCCTATGTGTCTTCATATTTTGCCCCTTATTTGAGTATGCCCCTTGATTCCTTGAGTACTGTTGTGCATGTGTCTACATCGGTGGGTGATTCTATAGTGGTAGATCGAGTCTACCGTGCTTGCTTAGTAGTCATTGGTGGTCTGGAGACTCAGGTTGATCTTTTTCTTCTTGATATGGTTGACTTCGATGCTATATTGGGGATGGATTGGTTATCCCCTTATTATGCTATCCTGCACTGTCATGCCAAGACAGTGACCTTGGCTTTGCCAGGTGTACCTCATTTGGAGTGGAGAGGGACTCCTAGTCATTTTTCTGGTAGAGTTATTTCTTATATAAAGGCTCGGCGCATGGTCGAGAAGGGTTGTTTGGCCTATCTGGCCTATGTTCGTGATTCTAGCATCGAGTTTCCTTCCCTGGAGTCTATGCCCGTGGTTCATGAGTTTCCAGAGGTATTCCCTGCTGACCTGCCGGGTATGCCACCCGATAGGGACATTGATTTTTGTATTGAGTTAGCTCAGGGCACCCAACCTATTTCTACTCTGCCTTATCGTATGGCCCCGCCAGAGTTGAAGGAGTTGAAGGATATGTTGCAAGATTTGTTGGATAAAGGATTCATTAGGCCTAGTGTTTCTCCTTGGGGTGCTCCAGTATTGTTTGTCAAGAAGAAAGATGGATCGATGAGGATGTGTATTGACTACCGACAGTTGAATAAGGTTACTATTAAGAACAAGTATCCTTTTCCGAGGATTGATGATTTATTCGACCAACTTCAGGGTGCTTTAGTGTTTTCCAAGATTTACTTGAGATCTGGTTACCATCAGTTGAGGATTAGGGCGTTTGATGTCCCTAAGACAACCTTTCGCACTCGTTATGGGCATTATGAGTTCTTGGTGATGTCATTTGGGCTGACCAATGCCCCCGCTGTTTTCATGGAGTTGATGCACCGAGTGTTCAGGCCTTATTTGGACTCATTTGTGATTGTTTTCATTGATGATATTTTGATTTACTCGAGCAGCCGAGAGGAGCATGAGCAACACCTTAGAGTCATCCTCCAGACTCTGAGGGATAGTCAGTTGTATGCCAAATTCTCCAAGTGTGAGTTTTGGTTGAGTTTAGTTGCATTTCTAGGTCATGTGGTATCGTCATAGGGTGTTCAGGTGGATCCCAAGAAGATTTCAGCAGTCAGAGATTGGCCTAGACCAACCTCAGCTACAGAGATCCGGAGTTTCTTAGGCTTAACAGGTTATTATCACCGGTTTGTGGAGGGATTTTCATCCATTGCAGCCCCGATGACCAGGTTGACTCAGAAGAGTGCCCAGTTCAGGTGGTCTGATGAGTGTGAGGCAAGCTTTCAGAAGCTCAAGACAGCCTTGACCACGACACCAGTGTTAGTTTTGCCCACAGGTTCAGGATCGTATACCGTGTATTGTGATGCTTCACGGGTTGGGCTTGGTGCAGTGTTGATGCATGATGGCAAGGTTATAGCCTATGCTTCTTTTCAGTTGAAGGTTCAAAAGAAGATCTACCCAGTTCATGACTTGGAGTTAGCAACTATTGTGCATGCATTGAAGATTTGGAGGCATTATTTGTATGGTGTGCCATGTGAGGTGTTCACGGATCATAAAAACTTACAGTATCTATTTAAATAGAAGGAGTTTAACATGATACAGAGGAGATGGTTAAAGTTGCTGAAGGATTACGATATTACCATTCTTTATCATCCCGGGAAGGCCAATGTGGTGGCCGATGCTTTGAGCCGGAAGTCAGCCAGTATGGGTAGTCTTGCCTATTTATCAGTCGGAGAGCGACCTCTTTCTTTGGATGTCCAGGCTTTAGCCAACCGATTTGTGAGATTGGAGGTTTCTGAGACTGGCAGTGTTTTGGCCTATACCATAGCCTGTTCTTCCTTGTATGACCGTATTCAGGTCATGCAGTATGATGATGACCATTTATGTGTTCTTAGAGATAGAGTCAGGCACGGGGATTCCAGGAAAGTTACGGTTGATGTCGAGGGAGTTTTGTTGATGCAGGGTCGGATTTGTGTACCTGATGTGGATGGTATCCGTGAGTTGATACTTTAGGAGGCCCATAGTTCCCAGTATTCTATTCATCTGGGCGCCGCAAAGATGTACCAGGACTTGCGGCAACACTATTGGTGGCGGAGGATGAAGAAGGATATTGTAGCTTATGTATCTCGGTGCTTGAATTGTCAGCAGGTTAAGTACGAGCACCAGAGACCCGGTGGTTTGATGCAGCAGATTCAGTTTCCCGAGTGGAAGTGGGAGCGTATCACCATGTACTTTGTAGTTGGACTCCCACGGACTCAGAGGATGTTTGATGCAGTATGGGTCGTTGTNTGACCAAGTCAGCGCACTTTATTCCAGTATCAGTTTCGTATTCAGTAGAGAAGTTGGCAAGGATCTATATGAGAGAGATTGTTAGACTGCATGGTGTGCACATATCCATTATATCAGACCGAGGAACTCAGTTTACCTCCCATTTCTGGAGAGTATTTCAGTGAGAGTTGGGCACACAGATTGATTTGAGCACCGCATTTCATCCTCAGACGGACGGTCAGTCCGAGCGTACTATTCAGATTTTGGAGGATATGTTGCGAGCTTGTGTCATTGACTTTGGTGGTTCATGGGACCAGTTCTTACCTTTAGCTGAGTTTGCCTACAAAAAAAACTATTAGTCGAGCATTTAGATGGCTCCGTATGAGGCGTTGTATGGTAGACGATGTCGGTCTCCATTCGGATGGTTTGAGCCGGGAGAGGCTATTTTTTTTGGGTTCTGAGTTAGTCCAGGATGCCTTGGACAAGGTGAAGATCATTCAGGATAGACTTCGTACTGCTCAGTCCAGGAAGAAGAGTTATGCAGATTGCAGAGTTCGAGATTTGGCATTTATGATAGGCGACCGGGTATTTCTTCGGGTGTCGCCCATGAAGGGTGTGATGAGATTCGGAAAGAAGGCAAGTTGAGCCCTAGGTACATTGGTCCATTTGAGATTCTGGACAAGGTAGGAGAGGTGGCCTACAAACTTGCCTTTCCACCTAGTTTGTCAGTCGTGCATCCGGTATTTCACATATCTATGCTCCGGAGGTATATTGCGTATATTGGTTCCGGAGTCCGGAACAGGTTCAATATGTGTTATGAGAGTTATCTGTAAAATTTGGAAAGAAACGGACTTGGTTTGACGTGTTTCGGATCAAAATTGGAGAATTTAGAATCTTATGAAATTTCAGAAAATTCTATAGATTTTGGAGTTTAATTCATTGTTTTTGATTTTACTTTGGTTGTTATATTACTCGAATAAGTTTGTAGGATGATTTTGAAGTCGTGTGTATATTTGGTTTTGAGCCCCGAGGGCTCGGGTGAGTTTCGGGTAGGTGTCGGGGTGCTAAACTTAGGAAATTTCTGGTGTTTTTTGGGCTGGTTTGGTGTTTTGTGATTTGCTCTCCGCGATCATGATGTTCATATGGATGGGGGTTGGGAAATTACCCTACGCGAACGCAGGGCTTTGGACGCGATCGCAGAGCCTTGGGGTAGTGCTCTATGCGATCGCGAGGGGCCTCATGCGATCGCATAGCGTTAAAGGGATCTGGGGGCAGGGTAGCGTATTGATCTACGCGAACGCGATCGATTGGTCGCGATCGCGATGGTCAGTGTCCAATACTCCCGCGATCGCAGTCCCTTGTTCGCGATCGCGTAAGTCTAAAACCCAGTACTCTCCGCGATCGCAACTCCCTTTCCGCGATCGCGTAGAGTAAATTCGCCCAGTGATTTTAAAGCCTTAAAAACAGAGTGCTATTTCGGGATTCTTCATATTTTCACCCTCTCCTTCTTCTCCAATCCCCACAGCCGAGTTCCAAGCTACTCTTCCTCCATAACCACTTTGGTAAGTGATCTTAACTCTAGTTTCTTCCATTTTCCTTCATCAATCATTAGAATCTAGGCCTAAAAACATGAAATCAAGGGTAGAAACTGGGGGTTTTGGGTAGAGTTAGGGCTTTTGGAAATTTTTGGAATTCAACCTCATTTTGGGTTCGGATTTCAAAACAAATTGTATATGAGGGTTCGTGGGGGAATGGGTGATTATGTTTTGGTCCGAACCTCGAGTTTGGACCAAGCGGGCCCGAGGTCGAATTTTGGTATTGTCGCGCCCCCCTTTTTTCCTCGTACGGGTCAGGTGCGGAGAGATCGGGTTCATGACATACTGGACAACTCCTTAAAGGAAGAGATTTAAGAAAGAGTCGCCACCTAACGATTTTGTGATGCGTTAGGGCACCTAGAGTAGATAACTCATGAACTAGTTTGCATTACCAAAGATTGGGTAAAGGCTTGAAGTTATCCTGAGGGGAAGGTGTTAGGCACCCCTCAAGATCCACAATTGTGGGTCCCAGCCAAGAAGTTTTGTAAATTTGGACAGTAAACAAATAACAAGTAAGGTTCATATAAGAGGGGATTTCAAACAAGTACGAAAATATTTAAAGGTTTTGGGAAAACATTAAAGTAAAACATTTGAAAAAGAATTGTCCTAGGTTTAAATAATACGGATCACATCAATGCAATACTCGGTAATCACTCCTCGAAGAGGGGCTACACGTGGTATTAGCGCACCGGTCATCATATCTGTATTCTACCCTTCCCACCCCGTAGAGGTTTATTTAAAGAAGCGCGTGTTGGTCACGAAAGCTTATTGCGTGCTATTACCCGTCCCATTCTATAAGTCCCAGAGGGTGTTTAGGACTACTAAATCCTACAAGGTGAGTACTAGGTTGAACCCCTCGGTTTAAAGGATAAAATTCTAAGCGACAAATAGGAAAACAGTTAGGACTTACACATATGGGATACACATAACAAACATATGGCTCAAGTACCCCTCCGCAAGTAAGGCATGTAAATAGCACGTCTCAAACACAAAGAAGGCCTCAGATTTAGAACCTAAGCAGGAATTCTAGGTATGAAGACTGTAGCAAACATCAGGGTTTGGACGAGTTTCAGAAAAAAAGGAATGCATGACTGATTTTAAAACCACTGGTTAATAGACAGTGTACAAAAATAGTTTTGATTTTGACAAACATCTGTGCCTAAGGTTTGCCTAGGCGTCTGAACATATGTTGATTACTATTTTAAGACATAGGCAGAGTGCAGGTCCTTAGACAGACATGTGATGAGAAAAATGCAGATCCTATAAGCATAGTATCTAAGAATGCAAGCAAGATATCAGTTTGAAATCAATTTGGGTTTAAAAGTGCAGGAAAACGTTTTCAACCATTTGGAACATATTTTAGGCGAGGTTATTATCTATGTGGATGATACAGGTGGCCTGATTTCACTTAATTATTGAACCTAATACATGTTGTTCTAGGTGTTCAACAGAGTACTTAACACAAAACCTTAAATAAAGACATGCAGAAAATAAATCCCTAAGGTAATATGTCATCTAATGATAATTCGATCATAATCTTAAGCAGGATATCTAGATGAATACGCATGTAGAAAACAATATTTTAAGACAATTATTATTCGAACAAGAACATGATTTCTGAATGAAGCAGCAATAATTATAACAGGTATTAGCATGATTTTCTACGTGAGCGTGCATGTGATGAGATGTAAACACAAATATACTTAAGACATGATCTATTGCATAGTAGATATGTCCTAAACAGGGTTTTCTATTGCGCACAAAGATAAAATAAATCCTAAGACATGATTTCTACCCAAAAATTACACTAGGCATGCATAACCCCACCCTTTCACTATCCAACCCCAAATATTCGTTTACAGATCATTACATGCCAAGAATAATGAATTAAACAACTGAATAAAGGCAAATCAAGAAGCTATACCATAGAGAGCCTGACAGTAAGCCCAAGTACCAGATCCAAGATGCCATATGCCATGACCCTTTCAACCCAAGTGTGTCATAGTCTCTAAGGACCTCAGAGGATCTTGGACAGTGCTCACACCTAGGTAACCTAGCCAAGGATGAGTAAGTGCAATGTGGAATGCCAACCTTGTGTGTCAGAGTTCAATGGGTACTCAGAGGTTCCCAAGGCAGTGCTCACACGAAGGGGGCTGAACCTAGAGTCTAAGAGTAATGGGAAGTGCTTAGAGTTTTAAAAGAGAATTGGAGTTTGAAAAGAGGCTGAAGTAACAGTTTTGAAATATAACTTCAGAACAGTGTAAGAGTTTATGAAAATCAGTTTGCAAAAGGAAAGAAGCAGGCCAACCACAACTCGACAAAGATGCAGAGGGTAAGAGACAAACACAAACAAGGATAGAGAGTTGAGGACAAATAATTCACATGGTAGAAGCATAATAGAGTTATAGGTTTTCTAACAATTATCACATAGTTATCATAAAACATCACATATCAAGCAGAGTCACATATTAGGTATATAGTCAGAATCCATACAGCATTTACGTATCATGTGGGGGTGGGGGGACACAGGTCCGCAGTATTGGAAGCCAAGTAGGGGAAGAGAACATATAAGAACAACAGTCACTTGAGACAGGAAAAGGATAATCACATAGATAAAACAGGCATGCTGACTCCATGGGAGTTGAACAGGGTTATAGCAAATCATACAAGGTAAAGCATGAGACATCTTATACTAAAAGGGAAGGGGGAAATCATAGAAGCATGCTAGTTACATGGTAGGCAATAGAATCATAAAATAAAGTGCAAAAGGAACAACAAGTATACTAATATGAATTGAAACAGATTGTGTTGGGACTCTGTAAACTTAAATTAGGAACATACCAGTCAAGGGTATAGAACATCAAAGTGCAAAGAGATAGAGCAGCAAATAGCAGTATACCGGACAAAGAGAGCAGCAGTAGAACAATAGGATGCAGAATGAGAGAGTAACAGTAGGACAATAGTATGCAGGAGCACAAGAGCAATAGAGATCACTCAGTCTTGGCTTTCAGCCGACTGAGTAGTCAGAAATGGATGTAAAGAGCAAGGAATGTATGAAATCACAGAAGAGTTCAGAGTAATGTCTGTGTGTCAGTGCTCTCAATGTCAGTGTGTGTGAATTTTAGTGTGTTTGTGAAGAGGGAAGACATGTCTTTATATAGTTTTTGAAAACGAGTAGTGCATAGGCAAATTATGGAAATAACAATCAATCAACACCAATTAAGACGAACTGGACTCCTTTAATTAAGGAGTCTAGTTCAAACGGTATAGTCAAGGTAAAATAAGGGGAAAAAATAAGTCCAATAGGAATGATTCCGTCAAAATTAGGACAAGAAAATCACATAGAACATAATAAAATCCAAATACATAGTATATAATTAAGTAAAGTCGAACTAACATTATATTTATAAAGTAAAGTAGGGTATCAGTTTTGAAATCAATTGAAAGAATCTCGGATGCAATTACAATTACAGGGAATCCAATATAGTTAAGGAAAGTATCACATGAGTATGGAAAGAATTCAAAAAATTGGTATGGAATTATAGAGGACATACAAGATCATCTATTCATGGAAAACATCATAGGCTTAGGGATGTTTACACAAAATCAGTATAAAATCAATAGGTAAATAATCAATAAGGTAAATTGTCGGATTTATTAAGCATTTAAACAACAGTCATTGATCAACACAGAGTAATGCTCGTAGAACAACAGAAAATTAAAGGTCACAGCAATGGATTAAAACAAGAGTCACAAAGAACACACGAATACACATAGTTAAGTGATAAAGGTCAACCTAGAACCTTAGGGTTTCAGCAATAACATATCAGACAACAAGAAATCATGAGACACTCATTCAAACACAGTAGAGATAGCCAATAATCAAAGAAGAACTGTTTTGAAAACAGGGTCAAGAAACCCTAGTTTTTGAAGTTGTTAGAAAATGTAAATTTTCGGGGAAAAACATAGAAAAGCTTCATGATATTGTAAATATAGAATAGATCTTAAAGGAGAAACCAAAATATAGAAGATTAGGGTTTCGTGGAACCCGGAAAGAGGGCAAACCTCATGAATGACCTCGATTTAGGCCATGGAGACTGCAATGCTTACTCAAACGGCCGGGGAAAGGTCGGAAAGTGGCAAGAGGCCCAAAGGAGGTGAGTGAAGCGCTCCAGGTTCGTCTGAAGAACTCAAGATATCACTGAGTAGGTGAGAGACAAACAGATGGCAAGGAGGTGGTGGAGAATCAAGGTTCCGGTGAGAGTTCACCGGAGAAGACGACTGGAAACCATCAGAGAAGGTGAAGTCAAGAGACTTCTAGATAGTCGTAGAGAGAGACTGAGAGAGATAGAGGAACCGTCTCGAAGGAAAATGAGACGGAGGGGAGGGGGGTTGGTTAGAGATATTTTAGGTAAGTGGGATCTGGGCCGTTGATCTAATTTGATCAACGGCTCAGATTAGTTAGGGGGTTGGGCTGGGTTAATTTTAGGATTGGGTTGGGTATTTTATTAGGGGGGTTGGGATTCAATTTAGGCTAATTTCTTTTAAATAAAAGGTGGCTAGATAATAAATACCCATAAAAATAGGATAATTAATTAATTAAAATAACTAATAATTGTGTAAAATGGAATTAAGACTAAATAAATGAAATTGAGATGATTAACTAGTATAAAAATATAAAAAATGATCAGTTATAGATTTTAAAACGATATAAATGTACACTTATGCTATTATTGCAAAAAATTGTTAAAATTAACTAAATAATACCAATATTGGCTAATTTGGGAAATAATCGAGCCCTAATGGGGTAAAATAGGATTAAAAGCAAGATGTTGAGTTGGTAAATATTTTGAAATTATTTATAACATAATTTATGGATAATTATTAAATAAAAATATCAGATAAATGGGAAAAAATTTGATAAAAATATGAAAAATTCATAGAAAATGCCAATCATTATAAAAGTGATTTTGAAGGTATATATGCAAATTTGAAAATAATTTTGAGGAAAAAATTGGGCACCAACAGCTGCCCCTCTTTACCCGGGAAAGATGAAAGAATTGTCGGGTAAAGATAGGATGGCCAATTATGACCGAGATGAAACTGTGGGATAGAATTAGGCCACACTCTGGCTTCTGAGCTGCCTACATATCCCTGGTGTTACAGGAATCAGGGCGTATGTAGTTCCGGAATCATCAGCGAAATATACCGGTGATGTTTCAAAAGAACGGATACAAGGTGCGAGGAAAAGTAGGAAGGTCTTACGGGGTTGTATCAGAGAACTGGAGCGGTCCGCTCCTGCCTGGTTGGCTGTCCCGGCCGGATTACCTGCAAATAAATAACAAGCATATATCGTGCATAATATAAACATGATGCAAGTTCCCGTTGGACTATGAATGCTGTCTTTGGACAATTGAGGATGATTGTCCTTAAACCATAATGTCCTGGGCCATGAATCGCTTGGTGCGGGATTCGCAGGCTATGAAATGACGTTCTCAGGCCATGAGGATGGTGCCTCCGAACCATGGTGCCTTTGAATAATGATATGCAAGTTGAATAAAGGAAATCCCCAGGCCATGAAATGATGTTCTCGGGCCATGAAGATGGTGCCTCCGAACGATGACGCCTTTGGACAAGTTGGCGATATTTCAGCCCATGAAGAATGCAGTGGTATCATGCTAACAAGACAACGTTTAGTCTTGCAATTTGTGAAAGAAAAGAGGGGCAGAGCTTAGCCCGAGAGAAGCATAAATAAGTAACGTCATGAAAGGTGGTTGCTTTGAAGAGGTAGATAGGAGTTTTATGCAATGAAGTAAAATACAGGAGAGGTAGCGTAGAACCTTAGAAGGCAGAATGGCAGCCTTATGCAATGCAGGAAATAAAATGCAGGGGAGGTAGCGTAGGACCTTGTAAGGCAGAATGACAGCCTTATGCAATGCAGGAAATAAAATGCAGGGGAGGTAGCGTAGAACCTCGGAAGGCAGAATGGTAGCCTTATGCAATGCAGGAAATAAAATGCAAGGGAGGTAGCATAGAACCTTGGAAGGAAAAATGGTAGCCTTATGCAATGCAGGAAATATAAATGCAGGGGAGGTAGCGTAGAACCCCAGAAGGCAGAATGGTAGCCTTATGCAGTGCAGGAAATAAAGATACGGGGGAGGTAGCGTAGAACCTCAGAAGGCAGAATGGTAGACTTATGCAGTGCAGGAAATAAAATGCAGAGGAGGTAGCGTAGAACCTCGTAAGGAAGAATGGTAGCCTTATGCAGTACAGGAAATAAAATGACAGTAAAAGTTCTTAGCTGATGATAAACTACGGTGATACGATTGTGGTGAATAAGCGTTGTTTGCGATGATAGTAAGCGTCAACATGTGCGATGAGTTTGAGAGCGTGTACTTAAGAAATATGCATCTTGCGAAGATAGTAATGTGTTCTACGCTTTTGCCGTCTTGGTGCCTCTCTTGCTATGGAATTTTGAGGGTCCTCCTCAAAATTCTGCCCCAGCTTGGTGGGTGAATGCTTCTGGCTGTTGCTTGTGCGGTTCCTGGCTGCATTTGCTTCGGAATTTTGAGGTCCCTCCTCAAAATTCTTCCCCAGTTTCCATTCGTGGGGGAAATGAAGTTTTATTAAAATGTGACCGAACCCATAGGGCTACCTTCGTATCCCCTCTTAAACGGGAATCAGTTCAGGCGTAGTTCAATTTACATTATTTGAGAAAAGCATAAAAGTTACACATAGTAGCGCTTGACTGCATCTGAGTTGATTGGCTTTGGCCAGATTTCTCCATCCATTTCTGCAAGTATGAGTGCTCCTCCTGTCAACACTCGGTGAACCATGTACGGGCCTTGCCAATTGGGAGAGAATTTCCCTTTTGCTTTGTCTTGGTGAGGAAAGATCTTCTTTAACACCAGCTGCCCCGGTGTGAATCGTCTCGGCTTGACTTTCTTGAAGGCTCTGGTCATTCTATTTTGATATAGCTGATGTGAACAACTAATTTTTTACCACATTCAAATGTTATACTATTATAGTGTAAATATTCCTTTTAGGTCTAATCTTGATGTTTTAAACTTTTATCTTACTCTTCATAGATTTTATTTTGAAAAAGAAATACTCACATTCTTAGAGTACCAATTTTATTTCTATTTGTATATATAAAAAAAAAAATTCACAAATATATATATATATATCTATCTATCTATCTATCTATCTATCTATATATATATATATATATATATATGGTTTCTTTTAATTATTATAATATTAATAAGCAAGTTATAATATCATTCTTAGTATCATTTAAAGTATATGTAAATATTTAATTTTCCTATATTATAAGAAATTTTAGTTAATCTTCTTATTTAATATTTTTATTTTTATCTTCTAAAAAAAAATACACTCTAAAATCTGATTTTTTTTAGATAATAATTCCAATCCCATGAATACCCATTTTTAATCTAACTTCCCACTTTTCACGTATCTCCCTTCATCTCTCTCACCCCACACACTCACGTCCCTTCTCCACATCCCCCACTCTTCCCAATGTTAACCCACACATATGATATACTACACAAGACACCCACTGATTGTATAAAT
>ML390156.1:30298-42435 GCA_005239525.1 Nicotiana knightiana | reverse complement strand
GAAAGGAGGTCGTTGGACCTTACCGGATCCAATGGGGTTTGAAAATAAATCAAACCTTCATGAGTCGATTGCTCTAAATAAGAGCAATCGACCCATGAAGGTCTGAACCATTGATTGTTCTTGAATCGGCCAGGGAGTAGTTTTTTGGGGTTTTAAGATTTCTTAGATCCGAAATTAGTGCAAATGGACTGGTTTTTTAGGGAAACCAGCAAAGGGAGGTGGTAGAGGGGATGATGGTGATTGTCTAGTGAAAAGTTGGGGTTGATCGGAGTTGTTATGGTGGCCGGACGGCGGAGCGGTTTCAGGGGCGGCTAGGGTTTTTAGAGAGAGGAGAGAGAGAGAGCCGGACGGAAGGGGTTAGGATTTGGTGAAATGAAGGGGGTGGGGTTTGGTTAGGACACTTATATAGTTTAGAGGGGGTGAGTTCCTGGCCGTTCGATCCATTTCGATCAATGGCCATGATTTAATCGGCTAAGTGTCGTTTGGTCAGGCTAGGGCAGGCCGGGTAAGGGATTGGGTTTGGGCCTGGGTTGTCTAGGTGCATAGAAAAACAGGGGTTGGGCCTGGGTCTTTCTTGGCCCAGGTCCGATTTTGTTTTCTTAATTAATTAACTTAATTATTCTAATTAAATTAAACTCTAACTTAATCGAAAAATGTAGAAATTAATTTCAAAATNATCTATGATTTATCGAATAAAATAGTTAATTTTTATAGTAATTAGTTATTAAAAACTACATTACGTTAAATACTCGTTATTTGTCTATCATTTAATTAATTATAACTAATAACTTTATAATGAAATTTTTTCAATGATTTTGAAAGATGAATTATGGATATGCAAGCAATGCAAATAATTCACAATTAATTACTGAAAAGTCAATCAATATTCATAAAATCAATTGA
This sequence comes from Nicotiana knightiana, assembly GCA_005239525.1. Lineage (NCBI taxonomy): Eukaryota > Viridiplantae > Streptophyta > Magnoliopsida > Solanales > Solanaceae > Nicotiana > Nicotiana knightiana. The sequence continues at coordinate 41,532 of ML390156.1, read as the reverse complement.
TTTATTAGGATTTTTATAGGACGATACGGCGAGTAAAAATCACATGCTCATAAGAACTGCTGTCAGGTGAGGGGTGCTGAACCAACAGGCCTAAGCCTCTCAAAAGACTCCCACCAAGTGAAAGCAGCACCAGAAAACTAAAAAGTAGCAAACAAGACCCCACTGGTCTCTAAAATCCCGGCAGTATGCAACATCCTCTGACACTTATCCAAAAAACCCTGGGCATCCTTTCCCTCAGCACCACTGAATGTCGAAGGCTGTAGTCTGCTAAATCTCTCTAGTCTACACTGCTCATCCTCTGGCATAGCCGGAACCACGAAGTCCCGAACTGGAGCAACCAAGTGGGCTGGAGCCACCCCCGGTGTCTGCTGGCCCTGAGTAGCCTGCTCAGGTGTCCGGGCAACTGGAGTCTGACTGCCTCCCTCGGCCTGAGAAGTAGCGGCAACTGCCGGAGCAAGGGTGGTACACACAGTCAAGTTCTGAGCCAAGGTCTTCTGAAGACCCGGAATAACAATAGGCACTGTCAATGCCTGAGCCTGTCCTGCTGGAGTATCTACGACAGGAATCTGATCCTGAACAGTAGGGGGAGCTGGCCCCTGCCTCTACCACGGCCTCGACCTTTTGCTGGTCTAGCTTGTGGCTGATCACCCTGATCGGTAGCGCGAGTCCTCACCATCTGTAAAAGAAGGATACAACAGAAGTTAAGATTTCCAGAATCAACAAAATGGCACGACAAAATTTCAAGAAAAAAATGAGATTGTTCCTAAGGGTTCCGCAGCCTCTCGAAGATAAGTACAGACGTCTCCGTACCGATCCGCAAGACTCTACTAAACCTGCTCATGACCGTTGAGTCCTATTTAACCTAGGCTCTGATACCAATTTGTCACGACCCCAAATTCTAAACCTGCCGTGATGGCGTCTATCGTAGAGCTAGGCTAGCCAATTCACATATTTACATTTTCTTTCATAAAATCCCAACTCATTTTCAACAATTTATAAACATATAAAAAATTACTGAATCTATTAAGCAAAATAAATAGTTAAACGATCTAATCCATCCCCAAAATCCGGAGTCAAGATGTCATGAGAATCTAAGGAATATACCAAAAAGTCTACTATTATAATACAAAACCTCCGAACGGATAACTAGGTACAACATAAAAAGGGAAAACAGAGATGCTGCGGACGCTTGAACAACTACCTCTATGTCCCGAACTCCGGCTCTACACGGAATAGATGGCTAACGCTCGGTGTCAGCAACTGTATCTGCGCACAAGGGTGCAGGGAGTAATGTGAGTACGCCAACTCAGTAGTAATGAAAAGAAATCAAGTCTAAGCGGCAAGAAACACATAAAAATCAAATCACCAGTTCAAAATATGCACAACCTTTCTTTTCAACAATATATACATATATATGTATGAAATCAACATGCCGTAAAAGCCAACTTCAGTAAAATCCTTTGACAAATGTGTTTTCCAACAATTTCAGAAATAAAAATACCTGAATAATTTAGTGTAAAATGAAATAAGTCATAAATAGCCCCTCGGGCAGAACATGTATCATAAATAGCCCCTCGGGCAGAACATCACTCAACAACTCATAACCACTCATTATCAGCCCCTCGGGCAACCTCACTATCACTCATGCCTCCCGGTCACTCATCACTCGACACTCGCACTCAGTAGGTACTTGCGCTCACTAGGGGTGTGTACAGACTCCGGAGGGGCTCCTTCAGCCCAAGCGCTAATATCAAGGCACCTCGTGGCATATCATATCCTCACAATCAGGCCCTCGGCCTCACTCAGTCAGAAACTCTCAAAAGCCCCTCGGGCGTATCAGTAAAATGGGGTACTCCACCCAAAAGCATCATCTTTTAATGTCAAAACAGTGTAAATAAGGCTGAGTTTCGAAAACAGTTAAGCACAATATGACTGAGTGTAAATCATAAATCAACAGTGAGGAAATACCAGTAAAAAGCCCTTAAGGGGTCCAAACAAGTCGGCACAAGGCCCTAAACATGGCTTATAGCCCAAATATAGCAATAGTTTTTAGAACACAATTTAACATATGATTTAGAGTAAAATACGCAACTCAATAGTTGCCGTGGAGAGGACCAAGTCCAATACAAAAATCAGTGCGCGCCACATACTCGTCATCCGACATGTGCGCCATTCTAAAAATAGTGAGAAACATGAAGTCCGGGGTTTCAAACCCTCAGGACAAGATTCATAGCCATTACTTACCTCTACCGGGCCACAATACTAATCCGTGATGCTCTCGCCCCTCAAATCAGCTCCCGATTGCTCCGAATCTAACCAAAACCATATTAACATCATCAATATATGCTAAAGGAACAAAACCCAATTGAAAACTATCAATTTATACATAATTCTCAAAATTCGGCACAACCCGAGCCCCAAGCCCATGTCTCGAAATTCGATAAAAATGGCATCACAAGAATCCTTATCCCTCTCCGAGTTTACACATATAAAATGCATCTCAATCCGACCACAAAAAACGCCTAATTTCCTTAATTTACCAGTCTCAATTTCTCAAACCCTAAACTGCCAATTTATGCCATTCAACCACAAATTCCAAGCCTAATCCGTCACAAAATAGCATAGAAAATAATTTATAATACGGGAACTTACCTCCACTGAATATTCTAGAATTTCCCCCTTCAATTTGCTCCCAAACCAGCTCAATCCCGCATGCAAAATGAAAGATATGCCCAAAATTTTGCGGAGGCACCTATTTATACTGTCTGCCCAATTAATTTGCACCTGTGGACAATTTTTTGCACCTGCGGACCCCCACCTGCGGTCCCAGGTGCGCACCTGCGAAATCCCACTAACACCCCAAACTTCGCACGTGCGAGTCCTTTTCCACACCCGCGACTTCGCAAGTTCGGCCCATGCCTCACACCTGCGGATTCCTCCAGCCTGGCCTCTTTTCGCACCTGTGCAAGGATCTTCGCACCCGCGGCCACCGCACCTGCTACTTTCCATCCGCAGGTGCATCCACACCAGTAAATTAACACCAGCAGCTATATTGCTGCAATTTTCTAAGTCCAACCATCCGCTAACCATCCGAAATCAATCCCGAGCCCTTCGGGGCCCCAACCGAACAGACCAACACATCCCATAACCTCATTCGAACTTAGTCGAGCCTTCGAAACACCAAAAACAATGCTAAACACCACAAACACATCAAATTCAAGCCTATGAACTTTAAAACTTCTAAATTTTGCCAATGATGCCGAAACTAACCAAAACACATCCGATTGACCTGGAAATTTGCATACATATCCAAAATGACATTACGAACCTGCTCTAACTTCCGGAATTCAATTTCGATCCGATAGTCTATTTTCCAGTGCGGCCCGGAAATTGCCAAAAACTAACTTTCGCCAATTCAAGCCTAATTCTGCACCGGACATCAAAACTTCATTCCGAACACACTCCTAAGTCCCAAATCACCTAAAGAAGCTATCCGACCCATAAAATCTGCATTCCGAGGTTGTTTACCAATAAGACAACTCCTAGTTGACTTTCTCAACTATTAAGCTAATTTAAGAGATTAAGTGTCTCAATTCTCACCACGACCACTCCGAACCCGAACCAACCGACCCAACACAACATATATCGGATAAGAAACATATGATAAAGCAGAAATAGAGGAAATGGGGCTAATCTTACGGAACGATCGGCCAGGTCGTTACAATATATATATATATATATATATATATATATATATTGCGGCGCGCAACCTGATCCCACCATATATCAATATCAATAGGATAATTCACCCTTATTTCACCATATCAATCCACCCTAATTCCTCCCGTTGCGGCGTGCAACCCGAATCAACTGTATAAACATATTCACCCTTATTCCTCCTCATCAATCCTCCCTTATTCCTCCTTCTGCAGCGTGCAGCCCGATCCCACCATATCAGTACCAAACACTCAATGTACACAGTCAATTTACAGTCTAAATCACAAGGCCTTTACGATAAATAAATACCAAACTGAACCAAGCAAAGGAAACCTTGATCAATATAAAATCTACTCAAATAATACTACATAGCGAGACCAATCCACCAATTTACAATTAAAAGGTGCAAACAAGTCAAATTAAGCAAATAACAGGGATTAGGGGACCTAGGGGAAGAACTAACATAGCTAACATGATAATATGTTGCGTAACACGTAGCAGTTAATCATGGAAGCATTTAGAGAATATAATAATTAATACAGGGAAAGAAACACTTAAAGGAAAATAGTAAATCAGGGAAAGCAGATAATTTGGTGACGTATTAGCACTCGTCATCTCGCATATACGCCGCTCACATGGATTTCACATAATCACATAGTCCTAGGGTTCCTAATTCCCTCAATTCAAGATTAGACACAACACTTACCTCGATCCTCACGCCACTTACTGCTCAATTACCGCTTTTCCCCTAGTTTCCACCTCCGAACCACTCGTATCTAGCCATAATTAACTTAATAACATCAATTATTGCTAAAGAAATCAATTTTAATACATAAATTTAGGTTTTCCAAACTTTCCCCTAAAAAGCCAAAAATTGACCCCGGGCCCGCTTGGTCAAAACTCGAGGTTCGAACCAAAATCCATTTACCCATTCAGCCCCGAGCCCGAATATGTAACTAGTTTCAAAATCTGACCCCAAATTGAGGTCTATTTTTTAAATTTCCCAAAGATCCCTAATTCTACCCAAACCTCAAATTTCTACCATGAAATTCCTAGATTTTAGGTTGAAATCTTGTAAAATGAAGTGAATGATTGAAAGAAACGAGTTAAGAATCACTTACTTATGATTTGGGGAAGAAGTGGTCTTTGAAACATCGCCTAGAGGGTTTCTTGTTTTTTAAAGTTTTGAAAAATAAGAAAAATCCCGTCTAAGTCAAGATTTACCAGCTGCAGATGTAATATTTGTGCTTGAGCTTCGCAATTGCGAGAAGGATATCGCAAATGTGAACCTGTCGCATTTCTGCAGCCTTCGCAAATACGAGTAATCCATTCGCAATTGCGAACATCAAACTTCTGCAAATGCGACACTAACCTCGCAAATGCGAGAGTACCAAGTCCCGGCCCATGCTCGCAAATGCGATGTTTCTTCACAAATGCGAGGCTCGCATTTGCGAGCCAGACCTCGAAATTGCGAGACCTGCAGACCTGAAGCACACCAGGTAACTTTTCTAAGTTCATTTCACTCCGTATCCTATCTGAAACTCACCCGAGCCCTTGGGGCTCCAAACCAAACGTGCACACAAGTCTAAAAACATCATACGAACTTGATTGTGCGATCAAATCACTAAAATAACACCTAGAACTATGAATTTACCACCAAATCACAAGAATTCCCAACGACACTTTGAAATTCCTATTGTCACAACCGGACATCTTAATCTTGTCAAATTAGTTCAGTTTCTCACCAAATTTCACAGATAAGGTATAAATATCATAACGGACCTGTACCCGGCTCCGGAACCAAAATACGGACCCGATACCAACAAGATCAAATATTAACCAATTTCTTAAAATGATTAAATTTTCAGTGTTTCAATTTTCAACAAAAATTCATATCCCGAGCTAGGGACCTGGGAATTTGATTCTAGGCATATGCCCAGGCCCCATATTTCACTATGGACCCACTGGGACCGTCAAAATACGGGTCCAGGTCCGTTACTCAAAACGTTGATCGAAGTCAACTAAAATCAATTTTTAAGGCCAAAAATTATTATTTCATCAATTTTCAACATAAAAGCTTTCCAAAAACTCATGTGGACTACGCACACAAATCGAAGAGGGTAAAAATGATATTTTAAGGCTAAAGAGCGCAGAATTGAGTTCTAGAACATAAGACGACCTTTTGGGTCATCACAATCTTTACCTCTAAAACAACCGATCGTCCTCGAACGGACATAGAAAAGTACTTGAACTGGTGAATAGGTAGGGATATCTACTCCGCATGTCCGACTCAGAGTCCCAAGTAGCCGCCTAAATAGGCTGACCTCTCTAATGCACACGAACTGAAGGCTCACTCTTTGATCTCAACTAACGAACCTGCCGGGTTAGAATAGCCACTGGCTCCTCCTCATAAGTCAAATCCTTTTCCAACTGGATAGAGCTAAAATCTAATACATGGGACAGGTCACCATGATACTTCCGAAGCATGGACACATGGAACATTGGATGAACTGATGATAACCCCGGAGGCAACACAAGTCTATAAACCACCTCTCCCACTCTATCGAGAATCTCAAAAGGCCCGATATACCTAGGTCTCAACTTTCCCTTCTTTCAACCTCATGACACCCTTCATGGGTGACACCCGAAGCAACACCCTCTCCCCGGCCATGAATGCCACATCAGGAACTCTACGACGACATAACTTTTTTTTTCTGGACTGAGCTGTGCAAAGTCGATCCTGAATAATCTTGACCTTTTCCAAGGCCTACTGTACTAGATCAGTACCCAACAACCGAGCCTCCCCCGGCTCAAACCACCAAATTAGAGACCTGCACCATCTACCATATAATGCCTCATAGGGAGCCATCTGAATGCTCGACTGGTAGCTGTTGTTGTAGGCGAACTCTGCAAGGGGCAAGAACTGATCCCACGATCCTCCGAAGTCTATAACACAAGCGTGAATCATATCATCCAAGATCTGAATAATACGCTCGAACTGCCTGTCCGTCTGAGGATGAAATGCTGTGCTCAGATCAACCTGCGCAACCAACTTACATTGTACTGCCCTCTAGAAATGCTAGGTACCTTGATCAGAAATGATAGACACGGGCACACCGTGAAGACGGACGATCTCCCGAATATAAATCTCCGCCAACCGCTCCGAAGAATAGGTAACTGCCACAGGAATGAAGTGTGATGACTTAGTCAGCCTATCCACAATGACCCAAACAACGTCAAACTTTCTTTGAGTCCGTGGGAGTCCAACAACAAAGTCTATAATGATACGCTCCCACCTCCACTCAGGAATCTTCATCTGCTGAAGTAAACCACCGGGCCTCTGTTGCTCATACTTCACCTGCTGACAATTCAGGCACCGAGCTACATAAGAAATTATATCCTTCTTCATCCTCCTCCACTAATAATGCTCCCGCAGGTCCTGGTACATCTTGGCGGTTCCCGGGTGAAAAGAATATCGAGAACTGTAGGCCTCATTGTTGACCCATGTCACTGCATAGTTTTGAAGATTGACAAATAACTGACCAGTTGAACCAGGTCCACCAGAGCACACATCTTGAACTGAATAGCTGGCATATGAACTGTATATGCATAGGAGATGTTTGTGAATGTGAAATTTCAATGAACCAAGAGATTGTCTCCTAATGCGAAAAGGTTGCAAACTGATGAGAAGATTGAAGTCGAATTTAGCAAGGAAAGTAACAAAAGAAAGGAAGTTGAGTTTGATACGAATTTGTTCACCCAGGTAGAGTTGGACTAGAATCGGACGAGAAACTCAACAACTGACTCTATAAATACTCGATGTATTTTTGCTGGAATAAAAATGCACAAAAGCTGAAGTGAATCAAAATCTGAAAGCAAAGTTCCCAGAGGTATTTTGCTAGATGAATCATTGTGCGATCCAAAGGCTACAGTTCAACTAGAAGAACCAGTTCCATCTGATTAATTATTGAGTCTAGTTGATTGTAGTAGGAGTTTTAATATTGTATCTTTTCAGCTTTCATAGAAGCAATTGTAATAGGTAAACATTGTTCAAGTTAGAGTTAACTTGAAGCTTGTAGAAATTATCTAGGGGCTAGTTACTACAAAGGGATTAGAGTTAGTCCTAGGATTACAAAAGAGTTTATTTTGTAAGTCTGTTTGGCTCAGAGTTTTTAGTGAAGTGTTTGAGCAAATCCTACTGAGGAGTAGGTCGTTGTTTTTCACCTTTTGAGCCAGGTGTATTCCACGTAAAAATCTTTGTGTTTTTACTTTACTGCTTTTAATATTCTGCAACAGTAGAAGTAAGTACATCAAGAAGAACCAAGTTCTTCCAGTTAGACAGCACTAGAAAAATTGGGTACCTTACAATTAACTTATATAATTCTGTGGTATTAACGTCTAAAACAACACTTCTCAAGGATCAACTCAAAAAGCCCATCAACATTAGGCACACACACGAACCTGCATCCTCAAAACCCTGTCATCTCCAACAGTAACTTGCTTGGCACCACCGTGCCGCACTGTGTCCCTAAGGACCAACAAATGAGGGTCGTCATACTGTCGATCTCTAATACGCTCAAACAAGGAAAACCGAGAAACTGTGCAAGCTAGAACACGACTGGGCTTTGCAATATCCAACCGCACAAACTGGTTGGCCAAGATTTGAACATCTGAAGCTAGCAGCCTCTAACCGACTGGAATGAATGCAAGACTGCCTATACTCACTACCTTCCTACTCAATGCGTCGGCCACCACATCGGCCTTCCCCGGATGATACAAGATGGTGATATCATAGTCTTTCAATAGCTCCAACCACCTCCTCTGCCTAAAATTGAGATCCTTTTTCTTGAACAAATACTGAAGGCTGCGATGATCCGTGAAAAACTCACAGACACGCCATAAAGATAGTGCCTCCAAATCTTCAACGCATGGACAATGGTTGCTAACTCTAAATCATGGACATGGTAATTATTATCATGAACCTTCAGCTGCCGAGACACATATGCAATCACTCTGGCCTCTTGCATCAATACTGCTCCAAGCCCAACACGGGAGGCATCACAATATACCGTGTAAGATCCTGAACCTAATGGTAAAACCAACACCGACGCTGTAGTCAAAGCTGTGTTGAGCTTCTGAAAGCTCGCCTCACACTCGTCTGACCATCTGAACAGGACACCCTTCTAGGTCAACCTGGTCAAAAAGGCTGCTATAGATGAAAACCTTTCCACAAATCGTCGGTAATAACCCGCCAAACCCAAGAAGCTCCTGATCTCCGTGGCTGAAGTGGGTCTAGGCCACTTCTTGACTGCCTTAATATTCTTAGGATCTACCTGGATGACCTCTTCTAAAACCACATGGCCCAAGAAAGCGACTGTATCCAACCAAAACTCGCACTTCGAAAATTTTGCATACAACTGGCTGTCCCTCAGAGTCTGGAGCACTATCCTAAGGAGCTGTCATGATCCTCCCGAGTGCGGGAGTATATCAAGTGTCATCAATAATCACAATCACAAAGGAATCCAAATAAGGCTTGAAAACTCGGTTCATCAAGTCCATAATGGGCATTGGTCAATGATGCGAGACTAAAATGCATAGTTTAATATGTAATATACCTTACATTTCAGGTGCATTAATAATAAAAATACACTTGTTATGTGCTTAATGGAGTTTATTTCATGTGTAGGTGAATTGGAGATGGAAACGGATCTAAAGGGATGAAAATACGTCGAAAAATACGCGAAAGGAGACACCTGTGCGATAGCTAGGCGACAGAGCCCTAAAGACTGACCCTACCTGGCGTTAGCCAGGCCTTAGGGTGGAAACGCAAGCCCTACCCTGGCGTTAGCCAAGCTTTAGGGCTGAAACGCCAGCCCTATCCTGGCGTTAGCCAGGCCTTAGAGTCCAAACGTCCGGGGTTCCCAATTCGGCCAAATCCGAGTTTTGACGAGTTTAAGTGTTTCCCGGTTGAAATAGAAGTCTCCTACACGGTTAGGGTTCGCCCTAAACATATAAATAGACTCCTAAAACACAAATACAGGGGGATTCGAAGACGACAGAGGAGATTCGGAAGAATTTCGAAGGATTCAACAAGAAAACACCATAGAAGTGACAAACATTGATTTCTACATCTAGTATTCATTACTTTGTATTTCAATTATGCAATTTCTTTTAGTTTTGATTCTCAATAACATGAGTAGCTAAATTCTTTAGTCTAGGGTTTTGGTAGAACCCGTTGGGGATGAATTCATTGTGATATTAATATATTTTGGTTGATTAATCTCTTTTTGTTCAACTACGTTCTTATTATAGTTGATTGAAAGGGCCCTTGATTAACTATTCCTATTTATTATGTATCTACTTGAGAGAGAGTGCATATTTAGGTAGTTGCTTGAACAACACCACTCCTGGAGTATAGACGAAAGTCATAACCGAGGGTTTAGAGGTTAGAGTAGAGATAACGATACCTCGGGTGCAATGTAAGTGAACTGTATTGCGATCTAGCTAGCGTAACTTGAGAGAGTGCGTTTAGTAAATTATCATAATTAATTGAGAGAGATTTATGATAGTTAGAGCATTCATGATTGACAGAGATAACCAATTAAACTATAAGACATATCCAAGGAAGAATTCACCAACGGGGGAAACCATAACCTTAGACCCTTTATTATCATTGTTACATTAAATTGTTAGTTAATTGCTAGTTTATTATTATTGATTGTAGAATTAGTTAAACATCACCAAATTGATATTCAAAGTCTTGATAAACTTGATTTAGCAACAGTTTAGTATTGTATAGACTCAATTGATACGCCAATTCCCTGTGGGATCGACTCTGGGCGTAATACCCCGGATTATATTTGCAACGCCCGCTTAGTCTTCTACAAGACATAGTTGAGCGTGATCAAATTTTGGCGCCATTGCCGGGGACTGGACGGTATTATCAATTGAGTTAGAAAATACAAAATTCTGAAATATAATCAATTTTCTTCAAAATTTCGATTTCACTTTAAAATTTAACGTTTGCTAACGTGTTGCAGGTGCATGCCTAGAAACTCATCAAGGATTGGTGAAGTAATTGAAGCCTTATCAGACCTTGAGAAAGTTTTCAGGGCCATAAACCGGACTAACCGGAAAAGCAAACATCAACCACAAATTGAAACTGACATGGAAGATCCACACAACCGGAACAATCATGGGGATGACGTAGTGGACCCAGTAGCTCAAATAGGGGCAGAGGCTCCCCTATATGACTGGGCACAACCCACAGCTGAGAATTTGGCCACGGCGATACTGGTTCCTCAAATACAGGCCGAGTCCTTTCAGATTACAAATAATATGCTGCACCTATTGCAGAACAAAGGGCTATTCTCAGGGTCGTACATTGAAGACCCCCAGCAGCATTTAAAGAACTTCCTGTCAATTTGCAAAACTCAAAGGCAGCCAAACGTCACTCAGGAGGTAATAAAACTGTTGTTGTTTCCATTCTCAGTGACTAGTGCTGCTCAGACTTGGAT
>ML390156.1:1550-20692 GCA_005239525.1 Nicotiana knightiana | reverse complement strand
TATTTGAACCTTGTCACCTCTCGTAAGCACTGGAAATGTATGAAATATGAAACAGTTAAAGTGTGGGGTGGTAGGTGGGTGTGTGAGGGGAATAATTGAAATAAGGAGAAAGGTGCACGTTTGAAAAAAAAAAAATAAGAGTCACTTGAAAAACAAGAAAAGAAAAAAAAGAAGAAAAAGAAAAAGAAATAAATGAACAATTGTGTTGTGTTGAAAGAAAAATATATGTAGTGACTCTTAACGTAATTTTGCCTAAAGAAATGTGGGGTAATAACATCGTTGTCAAGGTGTAATTTGGCTATATTGATTTTGAGGTTGAACGGTAAAGTTATGTATTAAAGTGCTTAGGGAGGTGTAGTCACTCTTATATCCAAATGTATCCTACCCGTCCCGCAGCCTACATTACAACCGAATAAAGTCCTACTTGATCCTAGACTGAATGAGCTCGATTAGTAGAGTATTACACTACGGGCAAGCCTATGGTACGTCTTGTGTGGCATATGAATGTTTTATTTCCGAGAGCGAGTGAATTCTTTCAATTTTGAGTTCCTAAGTGTTCTTAAATTTTATTGTCTGAGGAACTAGCTCTTTGGTTTGGTGAGGGCACATGATTCATGACGGAAAGGTAATGTTGTTGACATCTAAGTTAGAGTAGTTAGTGAAGTGTGAATAAAGAATGGTATTTGTGAGTCGATTATTGAGGCGAGGATGTCACATCTCTGTGTTGGAACTGTTTTAAATATTCTTGGTATAACGTGTTAAGAGGTTTGCTTAATAAGTTGTGTACATGAGTGTAGTTTGATTTCTCGAGGACGAGCAAAGGTTTTAGTGTGGGGTCTTGATGCGAGACTAAAATGCATAGTTTAATATGTAATATACCTTACATCTGAGGTGCATTAATGATAAAAATACACTTGTTATGTGCTTAATGGAGTTTATTTCATGTGTAGGTGAATTGGAGATGGAAACGGAGCTAAAGGGATGCAAATACATCAAAAAATACGCGAAAGGAGACACCCGGGCGATATCCAGGCGACAGAGCCCTAAAGCCTGACCCTACCTGGCGTTAGCCAGGCCTTAGGGCTGAAACGCCAGACCTACCCTGGCGTTAGCCAAGCGTTAGGGCTGAAACGCCAGCCCTACCCTGGCGTTAGCCAGGCCTTAGAGTCCAAACGCTCGGGGTTCCCAGTTCGTCCAAATCCGAGTTTTGACGAGTTTAAGTGTTTCCCGGTTGAAATAGAAGTCTCCTACACGGTTAGAGCTCGCCCTAAACATATAAATAGGCTCCTAAAACACAAATACAGGGGGATTTGAAGACGACGGAGGAGATTCACAAGAATTTCGAAGGATTCAACAAGAAAACACCATAGAAGTGACAAACATTGATTTCTACATCTTGTATTCATTACTTTATATTTCAATTATGCAATTTATATTAGTTTGGATTCTTATAAACATGAGTAGCTAATTTCTTTAGTCTAGGGTTTTGGTAGAACCCGTTGGCGATGAATTCATTGTGATATTAATATATTTTTGTTGATTAATCTATTTTTGTTCAACTACATTCTTATTATAGTTGATTGAAAGGGCCCTCGATGAACTATTCCTATTTATTATGTATCTACTTGAGAGAGAGTGCATATTTAGGTAGTTTCTTGAACAACACCACTCCTGGAGTATAGACGAAAGTCATAACCGAGGGTTTAGAGGTTAGAGTAGACATAACGATACCTCGGGTGCAATGTAAAGTGAACTGTATTGCGATCTAGCTAGCGTAACTTGAGAGAGTGCGTTTAGTAAATTATCATAATTACTTGAGAGAGATTTATGATAGTTAGAGCGTTCATGATTGACAGAGATAACTAATTAAACTATAAGAATTATCCAAGGAAGAATTCACCAACAGGGGAAACCATAACCTTAGACCCTTTATTATCATTGTTACATTAGATTGTTAGTTAATTGCTAGTTTATTATTATTGATTGTAGAATTAGTTAAACATCACCAAATTGATATTCAAAGTCTTGAGAAACTTGATTTAGCAACAGTTTAGTATTGTATAGACTTAATTGATACGTCAATTCCCTGTGGGATCGACTCTGGGCGTAATACCCCGAATTATATTTGCAACGCCCGCTTAGTCTTCTACAAGACATAGTTGAGCGTGATCAGTCAACCCAAAGGACATCACCATAAACTCATAGTGCCTATGCCGTGTCCGAAAAGCTGTCTTAGGGACATCGGATGCCCTAATCCTCAACTGCTGGTAGCCAGATCTCAAATCAATCTTCGAAAACACCTTGGCACCCTGAAGCTGATCAAATAAATCATCAATCCTCGGTAACAAATACTTTTTTTTGATAATGGCCTTGTTCAATTGTCAAAAATCTATACACATCCTCAAAGACACAACCTTCTTCTTCACAAACAAAACCGGTGCACCTCAGGGCGAGACACTAGGACTAATGAAACCCTCATCAAGCAAATCAAGCAACTATTCCTTCAACTCTTTCAACTCTGGTAGGGCCATCCGGTATGGCAGAATGGAAATGGGTTGAGTGCCTGGAGCCAAATCAATTCAAAAGTTGACATCCCTGTCAGGTCTGTAGGAAATGCCTCTGGAAACTCACAAACAACATGCACATAATCCATAGAAGGAACCTCCGCACTAGAATCACGAACATAAGACAAATAGGCCAAACACCCCTTCTCAACCATACGTCGAGCCTTCACATAAGAAATAACCCTGCTGGTAGAATGACCAGGAGTCCCTCTCCACTCTAATCGAGGAAACCCTGGCAAGGCTAATGTCACTTTCTTGGCGTGACAATCCAAAATAGCTTGATAAGGTGACAGCTAATCCATACCCAATATAACATCGAAATCCACCATATCTAAGAGCAGAAGTTCTAAATTGGTCTCAAGACTCCCAACAGTGACCACACACGAACGATATACACGATCTACAATAATAGCATCCCCCACCGGTGTGGACACATATACAATGGCACTCAAAGAATCACGGGGCACAACCAAATATGAAGCAAAATAAGATGACACATAGGAGTAAGTAGACCCCGGATCAAATAGATTTGAAGCATCTCTACTGCAAACTGAAACAGTACCTGTAATGACAGCATCAGATGACTCAGCCTTAGGTCTGGCTGGAAAATCATAACATTAGGGCTGGGCCCCACCACCGACCTCTAGATGGCGGGCCTCCACCTCTAACAACCTGACCTCCAATGTTAACATTCTGGCCTCTAAGATTGAAGTCGAATTCAGCAAGGAAAGTAACAAAATAAAGGAAGTTGAGTTTGATACGAATTGTTCACCCATGTAGAGTTGGACTAGAATTGGACGACAAGCTCAACAACTGACTCTATAAATACTCGATGTATTTCTGCTGGAATAAAAACGCACAAAAGCTGAAGTGAATCAAAATCTAGAAGCAAAGTTTCCAGAGTTATTTTGCTAGCAGAATCATTGTGCGATTCAAAGGCTACAGTTCAACTAGAAGAACTAGTTCCATGTGATTAATTATTGAGTCTAGTTGATTGTATTATGAGTTCTAATTTTGTATCTTTTCAGCTTTCATAGAAGCAATTGTAATAGGTACGCATTGTTGACGTTAGAGTTAGCTTGAAGCTTGTAGAAATTAGCTAGGGGATAATTACTACAAAGGGATTAGAGTTAGTCCTAGGATTACAAAAGAGTTTATTTTGTAAGTTCGTTTGGCTCAGAGTTTTTAGTGAAGTGTTTGAGCAAATCCTAGTGATGAGTAGGTCATGGTTTTTTCACCTTTTGAGCCAGGTGTTTTCCACGTAAAAATCTCTGTGTTTTTACTTTACTATTTTTAATATTCTGCAACAGTAGAAGTAAGTACATCAAGAAGAACCAGGTTCTTCCAGTTAGACAACACTCGAAAAGTTGGGTACCTCACAATTTACTTATATAATTGTGTGGTATTAACGTCTAAAACAACAATTGGTATCAGAGCAGGTTATCTTTGAAAGGCTAACACCTTGGAGAAGATCAAGATGAGTTCACCACCTGGAAATTGGGAAGGTCAATCAACTGCAAGGCCACCACTCTTCAATGGCCAGTATTACTCTTGGTGAAAAAATAGGAAGAAGGACCACCTGATTGGAGAAGACAATGAACTCTGGGACATAGTCACTGATGGTCCTCTAGCTACCATGATGAAGACTGCTGAAGCTATAGATATACCAAAGACTAGAGCTGATTGCACTGCTGAGGATCTGAAGAAATGGGAGAAGAATTCAAAGGCCAAAAAGTGGCTAGTGTGTGGACTAGGTCCAGACGAGTACCACAGAATCCAAAGCTTCACCACTGCCAAAGAGATCTAGGATACCTTGCAAGTAGCCCATGAAGGAACACCTCAGGTAAAAAGGTCAAGAGGTACTCTACTATACTCTCAGTATGAAAACTTCACTATGAAAGAAGGAGAGACTATCCAAGAGATGTACACAAGGTTCACAACCTTGACTAATGAACTGAAGTCTCTTGGAAGAGTCATTCTTGAAGAGGACAGGGTTGAGAAGATCCTAACAAGGGTCTTGCCTATTTCCTGGGAAAGCAAAATCACTGCTATCCAGGAATCCAAAAATATGGCAACCCTGAGATTATATGAGCTGATTGGAAACCTCACTGCCTATGAGCTGAGAAGGCATACGATGAAGATGGATGGTACAAAGAAGGAGAGGAGTCTAGCACTAAGAATCACTGAGGGAGCAGATCTGGAGGATGATGAGATGGCCATGATCACCAAAGAATTCAGAAACTTTCTTATGAGGAAGAAGGGCATCTCTAGAGGAGGAAACTACAACAAAGCAAAAGCCTAGAAAGGCCAACCAATGAGGGATGTTATAAATGTGGTAAGACTGACCATCTCATAAAAAAATGTCCTCAGTGGGAAGTAGAATGGAAAAAGGAGAGACATGAAAGAAGGAACAGGTCCAACCCAAGAAAACCACAACAAAGGCTATGGTTGCTGCTTGGGGGGAAAGTTCAGATGAGGAATCAGAAGATGGGGAGACTGAAGATCAGGCATTCATGGAAATTGGAGAATCTGATGAGGAATCATATGAAGAACCAGAGGTTCAAGTGAGAGGAGGTAGTCAAATTTGGTATTTGGATAGTGGCTGCTCAAAGCATATGACTGGGAAAATGGACTAGTTCCTTTCACTTGAAAGTCTCAAAGGAGTAAATATCTCCTTCGGAAACGGAAAGAAAGGTGAAATCATTGGGGTTGGTAAGGTAGGTAAGGATGACACACGATCCATTGAACATGTGTATCTAATAGATGGCTTGAAATATAGCCCGATCAGTGTATCACAACTGTGTGACAGAGGTAACCTGGTTGCTTTTACTTTCACAAAATGTTTTGTGATTAACCTGCTTACTGACAAGATATTTTTGTAGGGAAAAAGAATGAATAATATCTATTTCATAGACTTGTCCACACTGTTTGAAAATGAACTCACTTGCCTAAGTGTGTTAGACAGTGATCCCCTCCTGTGGCACAACCGAGTTGGTCATGCGAGTCTATAACAAAATAGTCTCTAAGGACTTAGTGGTAGGACTTCCTAACATTAAGTTCAAGGTGGACAAAGTTTGTGAGGCATGTGCCAGGGGGAAGCAGGTAAAGTACTCTTTAAAAAGTAAGAAAATAGTCAGTACCACCAGGACGTTGGAACTGGTTCATATGGATCTATGTGGTCCTATGACAACTCTGAGTAGATGTGGTAAGAGATATGTGATGGTTCTAGTTGATGATTATTCAAGGTTCACTTGGACCTTATTCCTGGCATCTAAGGATGAAGAATTTGATATGTTCACCTCATTTATCAAGAAAACTCAAAATCAATTAGGACATCAACTAGCATCAATAAGATCTGACCATGGTACTGAATTTGAGAATGCTAAGTTTGCTGAGTTCTGTGATGAACATGGTGTTAATCATAACTTTTCTGCTCCTAGAACCCCACAGCAAAATGGGGTTGTTGAAAGGAAAAACAGAACTCTTGAAGACATGGCAAGAACCATGCTTCTATCTAGCAAACTACCTCACATCTTCTGGGCTGAAGCAATAAACACTGCGTGTTACATAATTAATAGATGCAAGACTAGACCTCTAGTAGAGAAAGCTCCCTATGAATTACTTAAAGGGAGAAATCCCAACATATCCCACTTTAGGGCTTTTGGATGCAAGTGTGTTGTGCATAATAATGGCAAAGATTCCCTAGGAAAATTTGACCCCAGAAGTGATGAGGGAGTATTCTTGGGATATTCATCACATAGCAAAGCTTATAAAGTGTATAATAAAAGAACTATGTGTGTAGAAGAAAGTATACATGTTGTCTTTGATGAAACTAACATTCTTGCTGAGAGATAAGAACCTGAAGATGAGGAGCTTGGACTGGTAAGAAGTAGTGATCACATTGAAGAAAGCATGGAAGGTGGAACAGGTGATGGACTGGGTTGAACTACCCCAAGCATCATGACAGTGGAATTCAGCATATGCAACCTGGCCCTGATCCTGCTCCACGGAAACAAGACACCATGTAATCGTCTAGGAATGAACAACTGGTACTTAAACCACACAGATATCAGAGTTCTCACCCTCTTGAGAACATCATAACAGATTTGGCATCCGGAATCAAAACAAGATCATCCTTGAAAATCTGTGTGCATTTGATGCCTTTCTATCTATGATCGAACCAAAGAACATTGGGGAAGCCCTATAAGATGTTGATTGGGTAAATGTCATGCAAGAAGAGCTGAATAAGTTTGAAAGATGTCAAGTATGACACTTGGTACCTAGGCCATTAGACAGATCAGTGATTGGCACCAAGTGGGTCTTCAGGAACAAGCTCGACGAGGATGGAATTGTTACAAGGAATAAGGCAAGATTAGTTGTTCAAGGGTATAGTCAAGAAGAAGGAATTGAATATGATGAGACCTTTGACCCGGTGGCAAGACTGGAGGCAATCAGACTTCTTATAGTATTTGTTGCACATGGAATTCACTGTTCATTAGATGGATGTTAAGAGTGCCTTTCTCAATGGCTATCTGAAGGAAGATTTATTTAGCAAGAAACCCCTAGGTATTGAAAGCAAGGAGTCACCTGACCACGTATACAAACTTAACAAGGCTCTGTATGGTCTCACAAGCACCAAGAGCATGTCACGAACGATTATCAAAATTCCTGCTAGAACATGGGTACAAACGAGGCAAAACTGACAGTACCTTGTTCTTAAGGGAGAAGGGTAAGGATCTCCTGGTTGTGCAAATATATGTGGACGATATTATATTTGGGGCGACTTCTGCAAAATTGAGCAAGGAATTTGCTATGCTAATGGGAAGTGAGTTTGAGATGAGTATGATGGGTGAGCTAAACTTCTTCCTAGGCTTGCAAATTAAGAAAAACCCAAATGGAATAATGATCCACCAAAAAAAGTATGTGACAGAATTGATCAAGAAGTTTAAAATGGAAGACTCAAAAGAAATAGACACTCCCATAGCCACAACTACAAAATTGGATGTGGATGAACCTGGTTCATCTTTTGATCAGAAGCTATACAGAGGGATGATTGAGTCTCTATTATATCTCAATGCCAGCAAACCTGATATTTTGTTCAGCGTGGGATTGTGTTCTAGGTTTCAAGAAAATCCAAAGGAGTCCGACCTCACTGCAGTGAAATGAATTTTGAGATATCTGAAAGGCGCCACTGATTTGTGTCTTTGGTATCCTAAAGGTAGTAATTTCGACCTTGTAGGATATGCTGATGCTGATTATGAAGGTTTCCTGGTTGACAGGAAAAGTACTTTAGGAATTGCTCACTTTTTGGGCTCCTGCCTTGTCTCTTGGGCCACCAAGAAACAAAATTCAGTAGCCTTGTCTACCACTGAATATGAATATGTGGCTGCAGCCTCATGTTGTGCCCAATTGCATGGATCAAGCAACAACTCATGGATTTTGGTATTGATGTGGGATGAATTCCTATTTTATGTGATAACACTAGTGCTATTAGTATGACGAAGAACCCGGTTCATCACAAGAGGACTAAGCACATAGATGTTAGGCACCATTTCGTAAGGGATAACTATGAAAAGGGAATGATCTCAATCGAATTTTGTGCTATTGATCATCAAATTTCTGATATATTCACTAAAGAACTTAGTAGGGAGAATTTTGAGAGAAACATGCTGGAATTAGGGATGATTAAGATCACCTGATTGAAAAAAAAATCGAAAATAAAACTGAAAAAAAGATTTTTTTTTTGTCTAGAAAAGTTTAATTAGGTACTTAATCAGATTAATAATTGCTCAGAATCATGTCTTTATTGCCATACTCTTTTGCCATGTATTAATATGATTCCCTAGATACTAATGATGTTTATCTATCTTTGTAAATTGAGGCAATTTAAAGATTTTTAACAGGATGGACCTGGTTCATCCATGCTGATTCATCTGACTGACGAGGTACGCACTCTTCTCCATATATTAATTCAATTACAGTCATACATGAGAAGGATTCTTTCCATAATTGGTTCAAATTCAAATACTTCGTACTTACCCAAATTGAACCAGTTTCAAGAAGTCCAGTCTTCACTTAATTAGCCTAGTTTTAGGGTGAAATTAAATGTCTAATCAATATCAGTCCTTCGGCGATTAGACTCCTACTTGAGTACACATTATGCATGTTGAAATATCCCTAGCAACATCTTATTAAAGTTCATCATTACTCTTCTCTTCGTAAAGCAACTGTCGAACCAAGTTCAACTCATTCTACACAAACCAAAATTGATTACTCGCCTTTTATTCCTAATAATACATAATCATGTCTTCACCACCACCCGCTTCTTCTTCTAATTCATCACCTAATTGTGATTACGATGGAGGAAATTCTGAATCTGTATCGAATTCTCCATCTGTATATAGTTCTCAATCACAAAAAATTTTGTCAACCCCTGAAACTGAACCCACTCCAAACCCTACTCCTGCCCCCAAGAATCGTCGTTTCAAAGTTCTTGCCCGAAAATCTGTTGCTTCTGGGACTAGGGTAAAATTCTTGGAGGATCTTATTGAAGCGGATAAAGGTTCTAAGTCAGATACGTCCAGTGAATCTTTTTAATCAGCCAACGAGGAAGACGCAGCTGGTTCAACCAGTTCTGAGAAAGGTAATCCTGAAATCAATTCTGAATTTTCTTTTGCTGATAAAAGGTTTATGTTGGTTGGGTCTGTTATTGATGTTGAAGTGAATAAAAGGCAGTGGAGTGGTAGAAAAGAAAGAATTCTTGAGAGAGAGGGAAGAGAAGTTGAGAGGGGATCTGGGGAGGATGGTACCATGCTGGTTATCTGTGGTCCCATTCCTAAAACTGTTGGAGAAAACGTCACAGAGTTAGGGGGAAGCATAGTTGAGGAGGATGTAGCAGGTATTGCAAGTCTGAAGAAAGGAACAAATGGACCTGTTTCATATGGGGAAGAAACATTGGCTGAAATACTGAAAAACTGGGGGAGTCCTATAACCCCAAGAAAAAGAGGTCCAAGAAGGCAACTCACCCAATTCCTTCAAAGAAAAGAAAAGTTTCTGAAGTTGCTGATGTTCCTGCTCAAAAAGTAAGAGCTACTCGTAGCACTTTGAGAGATGAAGAAGAGAAATTGGAAAAGGCTCTGAAAGAGAGCAAGAAGAAGAGGGCAGCAAAGGAAAAAGAGAAAGTTGGAGAGTCTGTTGAGGCTATTGAGATTGAAGAGAAGACGTTAGACCTGGTCCAACAGGAGGAGCAGCCTGCTCCAGGTGTGGCTGAGACACCAAAACCCACAAAGGCTGAGGCATCTTCAAAGAAGTCAGCTAGAATGTCTGTCACACCAACAAGTTTTATTAAGAGGACTAGGGCCAAGCCAAAGAAAGTGAAAATTGTTGAGAAAGAGGATGATGATGCAGACTAGAGTGGAGAGGAGGAGAAGGAAATAGGAGAGGTGACTGACAGAGTTACCATGTTTGGAAAGAGAACAATACTGAAGAGTAAGATGATGAAGGATATAGAGGAGCCTGGAATGCAATATCTGCTGGAAACTCTGGAGGTGCAGGGCCAGAAGGATATGGTCCTTCGCATGGAAGGTAGGATGGTAAGGGCTGAGTTGGTAGAATTCATGGGAAATGCCATTGTCAAGGAAGACAGGGTCACCTCCATGGTCAAAGGAATTGAAGTTTCCTTTGATGCTAAAGAACTGGGTTTTATTCTGAACATACCAGCTGAGGGCTATTAGGACTACACAAGGCAAAGATGGCCTTGTCTAGACGGGATTGCCTCAGCAATCAACATCACTAGATTCTTCAGTGATAATGAGAAGGAGATTGAACCCAGGCTGGTCTACAAGAGTGAAATGAATCCAGAGCACAAGCTATTCTTCGAGTTCGTCATCAAGTTCCAACTGCCCAGACAAGAAAGAAGGAACATTGCAAATTATATGGATCTGACCTTGATGGAGTGCTTGTACATGGAAAGCAAATCAATTGGCCAACTTTCATCATCCAACTCTTGGAAAGAGTTGTGAATGGAACCAAAGCATATGAAATTCCATATGGCTTCATTCTGACAGCAGTGCTTGCACATTTTGGGGTTCCAGTGAAGAAGGCTGAGATGGCTACTGCCAAAGACTATTTTGGGAAGGAAACGTTGCTGACATGTGACTACAATGTCAATGTTCCTGTGGATGAACCTGGTTTATCTAGGAAGCAACCAGTCAACAACAAAGTTAGAACTCTGGTGCAGGAAAGCGAGGTCAAGGATATGGAGATACTTCGTTTGAAGTCTCGTGTGATTGAGGTTGAAGCTGAGCGGGATGCTCTTAGGGATGAATTAGCAAAGGAGAAAGAAAAGAACGAGGGTGTTCTTAAGCAGATGCTTTCTCTCCTACAATCCAAGAACACAACCTCCTCTGCACCTTCCCATCCTTAGGCTATCCAGAGCTACCCCATAATCATTTTAGACTTCTTTATATTTTTACTCTGTTTTTTGCTCATGGTTGGTTTGTTTTTGTTTTTCTGTATGGTGGTTGATAATCGTTACTAATCAATGAATTTTGCTTCTAGTTATTGACTTGTCTCAATTTCTTATTTAGCTTACATTTATCATGCTTTGCACCTGCAGTTGGCTCAGTGACCATGAGTAATAATTAATAAATATGGTCAGTATATCATTTTGCAAACTTTTCGATGATGCCAAAAGGGGGAAGATATGTGCTGAACTTTTTCAAAATTTTTTTCAAAGTGATATTTATAACCTAATGAACCTGGTTTGTCTATGATTAATGCTTAAAACCATACAAAGTGTTTGAAGTGTATACAAGATTAAGCACAGAGTTTGTCATCATCAAAAAGGGGGAATTTGTTGACCCATGTCACTGCATAGTTTTGAAGGTTGACAAATTGTTGACCAGTTGAACCAAGTCCATCAGAGCACACATCTTGAACTGAATAGTTGGCACATGAACCGTATATGCATAGGAGATGTTTGTGAATGTGAAATATCAATGAACCAAGAGATTGTCTCGTAATGCGAAAAGGTTGCAAACTGATGAGAAGATTGAAGTCGAATTCAGCAAGGAAAGTAACAAAAGAAAGGAAGTTGAGTTTGATACGAATTTGTTCACCCAGGTAGAGTTTGACTAGAATCGGACGACAAGATCAACAATTGACTCTATAAATACTCGATGTATTTCTGCTAGAATAGAAACGCACAAAAGCTGAAGTGAATCAAAATCTGAAAGCAAAGTTCCCAGAGTTATTTTGCTAGCAGAATCATTATACGATTCAAAGGCTACAGTTCAACTAGAAGAACCAGTTTCATATAATTAATTATTGAGTCTAGTTGATTGTAGTAAGAGTTCTCATATTGTATCTTTTCAGCTTTCATAGAAGCAATTGTAATAGGTACGCATTGTTCAAGTTAGAGTTAACTTGAAGCTTGTAGAAATTAGCTAGGGGTTAGTTACTACAAAGGGATTAGAGTTAGTCCTAGGATTACAAAAGAGTTTATTTTGTAAGTCTGTTTGGCTTAGAGTTTTTAGTGAAGTGTTTGAGCAAATCCTACTGAGGAGTAGGTCGTTGTTTTTTCACCTTGAGCCAGGTGTTTTCCACGTAAAAATCTTTTTGTTTTAACTTTAGTGGTTTTAATATTCCGCAACAGTAAAAGTAAGTACATCAAGAAGAACCAGGTTCTTCCAGTTAGACAACACTCAAAAAATTAGGTACCTCACAATTAACTTATATAATTTTGTGGTATTGACGTCTAAAACAACACTCCTCAAGGATCAAATCACAAAGCCCATGAACAATAGGCACACACACGACCCTGCATCCTCAAAACTCCGTCATCTCCAACACTAACTTGCTTGGCACCACCGTGCGCACTGTGTCCCTAAGGACCAACAAATGAGGGTCATCATACTGTCGATCTCTAATACGCTCAAACAAGGAAAATCGATCAACTGTGCAAGCTAGAACACGGCTGGGCTTTGCAATATCCAACCTCACAAACTGGTTGGCCAAGGTCTGAACATCTAAAGTTAGCGGCCTCTCACCGACTGGAATGAATGCAAGACTGCCTATACTCACTACCTTCCTACTCAATGCGTCGGCCACCATATCAGCCTTCCCCAGATGATACAAGATGGTGATATCATAGTCTTTCAATAGCTCCAACCACCTCCTCTGCCTAAAATTGAGATCCTTTTTCTTGAACAAATACTGAAGACTGCAATGATCCGTGCAAAACTCACAGACACGCCATAAAGATAGTGCCTCCAAATCTTCAATGCATGGACAATGGCTGCTAACTCTAAATCATGGAAATGGTAATTCTTCTCATGAACCTTCACCTGCCGAGACACATATGCAATCACTCTAGCCTCTTGCATCAATACTGCTCCCAGCCCAACACGGGAGGCATCACAATATAACGTGTAAGATCCCGAACCTAATGGTAAAACCAACACCGGCGATGTAGTCAAAGCTGTCTTGAGCTTCTGAAAGCTCACCTCACACTCGTCTGACCATCTGAACAGGACACCCTTCTAGGTCAACCTGGTCAATGGGGCTGCTATAGATGAAAACCCCTCCACAAATCGTCAGTAATAACCCGCCAAACCCAAGAAGCTCCTGATCTCCATGGCTGAAGTGGGTCTAGGCCAGTTCTTGACTGCCTTAATCTTCTTAGGATCTACCTGGATGCCCTCTGCTGAAATGACGTGGCCCAAGAAAGCGACTGAATCCAACCAAAACTCGCACTTTGAAAATTTGGCATACAACTGGCTGTCCCTCATAGTATGGAGCACTATTCTAAGGTGCTGCTCATGCTCCTCCTGAGTGCGGAAGTATATCAAGATGTCATCAATAAACACAATCACAAAATAATCCAAATAAGGCTTGAAAACTCGGTTTATCAAGTCCATAAATGTTGTTAAGGCATTGGTCAAACCAAAGAACATCACCATAAACTCATAGTGCCCATACCGCGTCCGAAAAGCTGTCTTAGGGACATCGGATGCCTTAATCCTCAACCGATGGTAGCCAGATCTCAAATCAATCTTCGAAAACACCTTGGCACCCTGAAGCTGATCAAATAAATCATCATCCTCGGTAACGAATACTCTTTTTTGATGGTGGCCTTGTTCAACTGTCGATAATCTATACACATCCTCAAATACACAACCTTCTTCTTCACAAACAAAATTAGTGCACCTCAGAGCGAGACACTAGGCCGAATGAAACCCTCATCAAGCAAATCCTGCAACTATTCCTTCAACTCTTTCAACTCTGGTGGGGCCATCCGGTATGGCAGAACGGAAATGGGCTGAGTGCCCGGAGCCAAATCAATTCAAAAGTTGATATCCCTGTCGGGTGGCATCTCTGGAAAGTCTGCAGGAAATACCTCTGGAAACTCATAAACAACAGGCACATAATCCATAGAAGGAACCTCCGCACTAGAATCACGAACATAAGCCAAATAGGACAAACACCCTTCTCAACCATACGTCGAGCATTCACATAAGAAATAACCCTGCTGGTAGAATGACCAGGAGTCCCTCTCCACTCTAATCGAGGCAACCCTGGCAAGGCTAATGTTACTTTCTTGGCTTGACAGTCCAAAATAGCGTGATAAGGTGACAGCTAATCCATACCCAATATAACATCAAAATCCACCATATCTATGAGCAGAAGTTCTAAATTGGTCTCAAGACTCCCAACAGTGACCACACACGAACAATATACACGATCTACACTAACAGTATCCCCCACCGGTGTGGACACATATACAGGGGCACTCAAGGAATCACGGGGCACAACCAAATATGACGCAAAATAAGATGACACATAGGATTAAGTAGACCCCGGATCAAATAGAAATGAAGCATCTCTACTACAAACTAAAACTGTACCTGTAATGACAACATCGGATGACTCAGCCTTAGGTCTGGACGGAAAATCATAACATCAGGACTGGGCCCCACCACCGACCTCTAGCTAGCGGGCCTCCACCTCTAACAACCTGACCTCCACTTTTAACAGTCTGGCCTCTACCTCTGGCTACCTGACCCGTGCCTCTGGCTGGCTGAGCAGGCGGTGCAACAACTGGTGCCAGAACCATGGCACGAGAACCCTTATGTTGTGGATGAACACCCAATAATCTCGGACAGGTCCTCCGGATATGCTTATAATCACCACACTCGTAACATCCATTCTGATACTGTGGCTGTTGAAACTGAGAATGACCCGGACGAGCTGACTGACCACGTTAATAACTCTGAAGAGGAGGTGCTCTGATAGGAGCTGATGGTGCACTATAGTCTAGCTGACCAAAAGGAGGAACATAAGAACCACGACTCCCTGAAGAATTGTAGGATGCCTGAAGCGCTGAATGGAACGGCCTGGGAGGATGACCCCTACCAAAAGTACCCTTGCCTCCAGATGAGGCACTGCTGAACCCACCGGAATGACGAGGTCTCTTATGTGACCCTTGAACTCCCTGTCCAAGAACCATCTTGACTCGTCTGGCGACATTGGCCGCATATTGAAAAGAAATCTCTCTCCCAGTCTCCTTATCCATCTGCAATCTAGTAGGCTGAGCAAGCTCCTCAATAAAACTCCTCACCCTCTCTTTCTCGGTAGGAAGTAGAAGAATATCATGATGGGACAGATCCATAAAATGGGTCTCATACTAAGTAATAGTCATGCTGCCCTGCTGGAGGCGCTCGAACTGACGGCAGCGCTCCTCTCTCAAGGTGATAGGCAGAAACTTCTCTAAGAAGAGATGTGAGAACTGGTCCCAAGTAAGAGCAGGCGAACCAACTGGTCTGGTCAACAAATAATCTCTCCACCATTTCTTGGCAGAACTAGTCATCTGAAAAGCAGCAAAGTCGACCCCATTGGTCTCTAATATACCCATGTTCCGAAGAACCTCATGACAACTGTCAAGATACTCCTGGGGATCCTCTGGAGTAGCACCACTGAAATGAACTAGAAAGAGCTTGGTAAACCTATCCACTCTCCACAAGGCCATATAAGACATAGCTGACCCATCACCGGGCTGTGCCGCAGCAACCGCCTGAACTACTCCTACTGGATGAGCTGTTGGAGTCTGAAACTGAGGAGCCATCTGCTCCGGAGTGTGAGTAGTAGGAGTCTGGGCTCCTTCTCCAGCCTGAGATACGACTGGTGCCATGGGGAATGCACCAGTCTGGGCCACACTCTCCATAAGTCCCACCAATCGAACCAAGGTATCCTGAAGCACTGGGGTAGCAATAAACCTCTCCGGGACCTAAGCTGGTCCGGCAGGAATAGTCTGAGCTAGAACCTCCTCATCGAACTCTACCTGAGGCTCCATAGCTGGGTCTGCTGCTTGGGCTCTGGGCTGAGCCCTGCCCCTGCCTCAGCCTCTGGCACGACCTCAGCCTCTGCCCCTCGTAAGAGCTACTATTAGAGGCTCTTGCTGCTGCTCAGTTTAAGAAGCAGTACACGTTCTCACCATCTGCGAGAATAAGAATAAGAGAGTTCAATCAGTATTGAGATAGAAAAATTGCACGACAGAGTTGAATAAAAGTGAAATTTTTTCCTTAACTTCATAGCCTCTGGGAGATAAGTACAGAAGTCTCCGTAACAATCCTCCAGACTCTACTAAGTTTTCCCGTAACTCATGAGACCTATGTAACCTAGAGCTCTGATACCAACTTGTCACCACCCGAAATTCTCACCGTCGGGAACGTGATGGCGCCTAACAATTCACTTACTAGGAAAGCCAACGTTAGAAAATTTTACTTCTTTTAGCAGTTCAAATAGTAACATTGAACGAACTAAAATAATAGATATATTCTAAGTACAAATGCGAAAATTAAACAGCCAATCATCTATTACAATTCCATGAATCTGGTATCACAAGTTCACAAACTTCTAAACTAATACACATAAAGGTCTGAAATAAGTATAAAGCTGTCTGAATGAAGTTGCACATCTAAAATAAAAGAGGATGGGGACTGCAGGTGCTGCGGGCGCTGAACAGCCGTACCTCAAGTCTCCGTAATATCCTATCCGGGCTCACTAATGACCGCTGTTGGGACCGTCTCCAAAATCTGCACAATGTGCAGACTATAGTATCAGTACAATCGATCCTATGTACTGGTAAGTACCGATCCTAACCTCGACGAGGTAGTGAAGAGGCTAAGGCGGGGCACCTATACAAAACCTGTATGCAATATATATAAAATGACAGAATAATAAAAGTACAGAACATAACCAAATAACCAATTGAAATCGATAACTACAACCTCTAGAGGGAACCAATGACGTCCAGAATTACCAATCCTTACTATGTCAGATAATGAAAGAAATACCGGAAAGAAATGTAGTTCAGGAAATAGAAACATATAGTTTTGTTGCGGCGCGCAACCCGATCCCACAAGGCATAAGAAATTTCTCCCTTATTCCTCCGTAACAATAACAATAACATTAAATAATATATATATATATATATATATATATATATATATATGTTGCGGCGCGCAACCCGATCCCACCATATATCAATTTCAATAGGATAATTCACCCTTATTTCACCATATCAATCCACCCTTATTCCTCCTATTACGGCATGCAACACGATCCCACCGTATAAACATATTCACCCTTATTCCTCCTTATCAATCCTCTCTTATTCCTCCCGTTGCGGCGTGCAGCCTGATCCCACCATATCAGTACCAAACACTCAATGTACACAGTCAATTTACAATCTAAATCACAAGGCCTTTATGATAAATAAATATTAAACTGAACCAAGCAAAGGAAACCTTGATCAATATAAAATCTACTCAAATAATACTACACAGCGAGACCAATCCAGCAATTTACAATTAAAAGGTGCAAAGAAGTCAAATTAAGCAAATAGCAGGGATTACCGGACATACGGGAAGAACTAACATATCTAACAGGAGAAGATGCTGATTAACATGTAGCATTTAATCATGGAAGCATTTAGCGCATATAACAATTAAGACAAGGAATGAAACAATTAAAGGAAAGTAGTAAATAAGGGAAAACAGATAATTTGGTGACGTATAAGCACTCGTCACCTTGCATATACGCCGCTCACATGGATTTCACATAATCGCATAGTCCGAGGGTTCGTAATTCCCTCAAGTCAAGTTTAGACACAACACTTACCTCGATCCTCAGGCCACTCACTTCTCAATTAGCGTTTTTTCCCTAGTTCCACCTCTGAATTACTCGTATCTAGCCATAATTAACTTAATAACATCAATTACTGCTAAAGAAGTCAATTTTAATACATAAATTTAGGTTTCCCAAAATTTCCCCTAAAAAGTCAAAAATCGACCCCGGGCCCGCTTGGTCAAAACTCGAGGTTCGGACCAAAATCCATTTACCCATTCACCCCCGAGCCCGAATATGTAACTAGTTTCGAAATCCGACCCCAACTTGAGGTCTATTTTTTAAATTTCCTAAAAATCCCTAATTCTACCCAAACCTCCAATTTCTACCATGAAATTCCTAGATTTTAGGTTGAAATCTTGTAAAATGAAGTGAACGATTGAAACAAACGAGTTAGGAATCACTTATCTATGATTTGGGGAAGAAGTGGTCTTTGAAAAATCGCCTAGAGGGTTTCTTGTTTTTGATAGTTTTGAAAAATGAGAATAATCCCGTCTAAGTGAAGATTTACCAGCTGCAGATGTAGAATTTGCGACCTGAGCCTTGCAATTGCGAAGCTCGCAAATGCGAGAAGGATATCGCAAATGCGAACTTGTTGCATTTTTGCAAACTTCGAAAATGCGAGTAATCTGTTCGCAATTGCAAACATCAAACTACCGGAAATGTGACACTAACCTCGCAAATGCGAGAGTACCCAGTCCCAGCCCATGCTCACAAATGCGATGTTTCTTCACAAATGTGAGGCTCGCATTTGCGAGCCATACCTCGCAATTGCAAGACCTGTAGACCTGAAGCACACCAGCTATTTTTTCTAAGTTCATTTCACTCCCTAGCCTATCCGAAACTCACCCAAGCCCTCCCGGCTCCAAACCAAACATCCATGCAAGTCTAAAAACATCGTATGAACTTGCTTGTGCGATAAAATTGCCAAAATAACACCTAGAACTATGAATTTAGCACCAAATCACATGAAATCCCAAGAACACTGATCACGCTCAACTATGTCTTGTAGAAGACTAAACGGGCGTTGCAAATATAATCCTGGGGTATTATGCCCAGAGTCGATCCCACAGGGAATAGACGTATCAATTGAGTTTATAAAATACTACTGGTGTTTAATCAATTTTCTCAATACTTTTGAATATAAGTTGGTGAGGTTTACTAAATCTAATAACAAAATAATAAACTAGTAATTGACTAACAATTTAATGTAAACAATGATAATAAAGGTCTAAGGTTATGGTTTCCCCCGTTGGTGAATTCTTTCTCGGATACTTCTTATAGCTTGATTAATCGTCTCTATCAATCATGAACACTCTATCTACCATAAATCTCTCTCAAGTAATTATGATAATTTACTAGACGCACTCTCTCAAGTTACGCTAGCTAGAT